>CAAKHF010012252.1:0-16922 GCA_901007745.1 Hippocampus kuda
GCCCGAATATAAGATGGCCCTGATTATACGACAACCCCCTCTTTTTCAAGACTCAAGTTTGAAAAAAAGACTTTTTGAACACCAAATAAAATTTTATACAGAAAATTATTACAGAACATCTGAAACCAATGATTATAACAATATACTGTATTTGAGAGAAAAAGCATGTTATTTTGCCTCATTCAAATCTAAAGTGCAATCACATTTGTAAATGAATGGATTCTGGTTTTTGAAATGTAAATTACATCCTAACTTCTCCTCAGCTGCCAGTTAACCTGGCCGATCTTCGACCTACTTTTCTCCAGATTGTCACTACATTTCTCCATTTTCTGTTATCTCTTCTATTATTTTCTTCTCTTTTCCTTCTTACCGCTATTTTTTATTTTTCTTCTTCGTGCTACCGCTATTTTTATTTTTATTCTTCGTGGCAGGGGTTCACTTAGGCCTGGGGAGTCAAGTTCAGCATTCGCTTCAATGATATCTGGCGCCATCTAGCGTCGCGAATGGGTATAATGTCTAGACCCCGAATATAAGACGACCCCCACTTTTTCAGTCTTATTTCAATGCAAAAAACACCGTCTTATATTCGGGCCAATACGGTAATGATTATTTGCTGAAAATAATAAAGTTTATCCATTTGAACATGCAATGTCTTTGTCGTGTATTCAAGTAAACATGATTTGCAAATCATTGTGTTCTGTTTTCATTTATGTTTAACACAACATCCCAACTTCATTGGAGTTGGGTTTGTATTTTTTGTTCTTTTTTGATTGGCTGCGTGTCAGTTGTGCGGCACCTCTGTGTGATGTAATACCGGTAAGTCTGTTATCAATGTCGTTTGGCTCTCGCCAATGACTTGGACAGACAGAGGCGTCCTGAAATAATGACAGGAGCTCACTGACGGACCGACGATACCAACCTCTGCGAGCGGGCTAACATAGCCACAGTGTGATTAGCGGCTCATGTCTGTAAACTGTTCAAAACATTCACTATCGACACGTATATTCGTACGTCACCGTAATATGCTTCAATTCGGTGCAAAGACTGGCTCACACATGGCTATCTTCCCTCATTGCTTATGAGGGACACATGAAAGGGCTGCTGCGCTCCAAAGTCCCGCACGGAGGGACCGGAGGGAAAACAAGCCCTCCGTAGCGGTGGCCACTGATGATTTATTTATTGATGGATTTTAATTTCCAGCAAAATCTCAACGTGTTGCAGGTGTAACGCTAGCGCTCACTCAATGATTTTCGCAATATTTCTGTGCAGCTCCTGTGTTTTGTCACATCAATGTGGGCCCATTCACAGTCTTTTTGTTTGAGTATTGATGGATGCCAGGACGGCAAAGAGTTAAAGAGTTGTTTGAAATAAACGGACATATTTGAACAATTTATCGGTATAAAAACAAGCCATAAGCTCCAAGAGAAACACTGCAGGAGAGTCATTTAACCAGGAAGCCAAACCGTTTGGTTCCATCATTCATCGGGCTTCATTTGAATATTAAACTGTTCCGCTTCCCATCACTAGCCAAAATATGTTGCAATCACAGCAACAAGCAAATATAAGACTGTGCCCATTGCAGCTTTGTTCCACTTTGCCTCGCAAGCATCCATTATTTATTAGGAAATCATTTATCATTAATCATATACGACACGCTTGTTAATTCAGTAATTACCCAAACATTGTGGCCAGGCCGCACACGCATAAGAGATAAAATTAGGTCACTCTTAAACCAAAGCCTGATTGCACTTCATGTTCTTGTTCTGCTTTCCACATGAGCAAACACGTGACAAATAAGACACATTTTTCTTCATGTATCAATTGATTGAATCCGACTGAAGCAATGATGGATTTTAGCGGGATAGTCAACAAATGTGTTCTATTTAATATGCACTGGCATTTTAGACTTTTGCTCTGTAGCTTTTTTTTTTAATTCTTGATGAGGAGGAATTCATGTTCTGAATTTGCATATGTAATATGTACTGTATCTATAAAGAGTGCATGTGATGGAAGGAAAACTGCTTCAGTACCTCAGATATCAGGCACCAGTGATCTAATAAAATGGACATCGCAAATAGGTAGCGATAAGAAGTAGGTTATGTCGCACGGCTGACATGATGCAATATTTTGATGAGCGCTTCCCATTCCCTCGGCTCCATCACTTTCCTTGCCACTGAAACAGCGCGCAAGTGTGCCAAAAACAAACAGATGAGAACAGGAGACGACATTGCAACTGAGTTTCAATCTCAAGTTCTTTCCAGGGACCCCAATCAGGAAACTGAAAACCAAGCCAATATATTACCTTGTGAGAAACCAGGCCACATGACTCATTTGAGGGAAGGAGGTTACGTCATGGATAGGTGCTGTTTGAAACACACCACACCCCGGACCTAGACCTCCTCCAAGAAAGATGTCATGCTACATCTGTGGTTCGACGTAGTCGGCGTTCTCCTGGCTTCCACACAAAGAAACTTGAGCGTGTGTCATCAAAAGTTCAGAGGTGAGGGCAATGCAATCACATATTGTCGTGCCTGTGCTAATGGGCGCCTTGCAGTTTGCTCTCTGTTCCACACCATTTCCCCAATGGGAGTTCTTCCTCCCCTGCATCAGAGCCGCCTGTTCTAATTCTGAAAGCAACCAGGTCTTGAGCCTGAGTATTACAAAGCTCCCACGTGGCGAGGCCAACAGAATACAAGGCAGCCAAATGAACCGTTGTAAGAAAACGCAGAGCATCTGTACAACTTGAGGGGGTTGGACGCTAAGAGCTGAGTGCAATTGTTTAGCTCATTTCCTCAGGCTTTAGAAAGCTGATTTCACTATCAGGAGCGGGCTTGTTATGCCACGAGCATTTGCAATGAGATCTGATTCTCTCAGCCATTTGACATTCCTTGCCACGGAATAGCAAGCAAAAAGCTATTAAGCCGATTCTCATTTGATGTATCCACTGGAGACCAAAAAAACAAAACAAAACAAAAAAAAATGCATTCCAAGGTTACAGACATTCTTTAACACCATCTTGTGTGAAGTGATTACAAAATAGTTTGCTTGCTCTTTATTTTGGGATTAAGAGACCTCTGCATTTAATTGTTGTAATTATTCATCTGAAAATTGGCATGCCCTTCTTTTTTGAGGGCACCTATCAAAACGGCATCCATAAACGGTTGCTCAGACAAAGGGCGAGGGTGCAGTACAACGGAGTTACATTACTTGAATACGACAAAATCTAAAGTTCTGAAGATGTCTTTTGGGGAGGACAAGCAGTTGATGCTCATTCATGTCACGTTACTTTACATCGGTGCTATTTGAAGAACAAAAAAAAAGCACCTTGATGCTGTTTTTTTGAAGACAAGACATAAAAGAGAGACTGTGTTCCCAAATATCTAGCTGTATAACTTGTAACTGAACGAAGCACACAAAAAATGTATCAAAACGGGTCTAAAATGAACATTTTTATAGAACGCTTGTTTTATGGCTCCTTATAAAGATGCTAAAAGCTGCATTTCTCCAACTCGGGTGCGGGCAAGTAAAGTGTGGCACATCCATTCATCAATGGCAACTGCGGCAACGGTTGCTTGATAAAGCTTCTCCAGGGCCAGGGTGAACATTTTGACCATCACAACACATTAATATCAGATATACACTAAGTGGAATGTTAAAAATACACTTTTAGATAAGACCGAGAGGACAAGCGGCTATGAAATGTGTGAAAGATGTCCCTTGGGGCAATTTTTTGCAGCTGTGTGTGAATAGTTCAAACGTTTTCATCCATATGCAAAATGTTTCAAGGACACAAAGAAACCATTTTAGGTTTGTTTTTTTTATTGTTTGTTGTATATCTTGTTTTTTAAATCATTCGTAGAGCATTTTGGTCAACGCTGTTGTTTTTAAATCTTTTTCTTACCACTTTTCCCACCAAACCAAAAGGTCGGCTGTGTTGTTTCAAAATAGTGTATGCTTTTGAAATATAGTATTTATCAAGCACCCTCCTTCCCCATGCAAGACCCCCACAGATGATCCCACACAAAAACAAATTTAAGGTTCGTATGAGTGTTGAGTCAAATATGAAATTTGAAACAAAAATAGAATGTTTTTTTTCTTGGGTGTTTTCACCTTGACATTCACTAAATTTTGATCCAGTATATTTTGGTGGGGGGGAGGGGGGATGTGCCAGCTGGCCAGCAGGTGATGATGGACCATCGGTGTGACATCACCATCGACATGACGCCTCCCTAGCCATGAGTCATGCACATCTCGAGGATAACGTTGGGATGAAAGGTCGGTTAACACAAGCGCAATGAACAGCATCACATCGTCCAACCCAGCAAGTCTTTTCTTTGTCAACCTTTTTTTTCATCCAACAACATTGAGGTTTCATGTGATGACACAAAGGAGGAAAAGAATTGGGGCTATTTTCATTTTTGGTGGGAGTATTCTTGGTCTTCCATGTGAAGGAATTCCATTTTATGAGATGCTACAATTTGGTGGAGTGCCTGGGTGGTAGAACGGAAAACCACTTGGCTACCAACATGGAGAGTCCTCATTATAAGTGGAATGTAGACTCTTAGGACTCACTCAACGAAAGTAAAGAGTAAAAAAACGGTATTATGAAATGTCATTCTGGTTACAAATTAAATATTTCAGGCGTCTTGTGCATATCATGCCCGAGCTACGGAACATTACGCACTGACAATTTATCAGACCTGAAGCAAAGACAATTTGGGAAAAAGCCAATTCGATCAGGAAATTGTAGCATGTGATAATAGATTGAAATGAAGTGCCAACTGCATCTAGGATGCATCTGCATCTAGTGTCTGTATGCATTATAGACACAGAGAAGGAGCAGAATTTTTATTCCGCATAAATCGTAACTTCTAAAGGTCCCGCAAAATGTAGAATACGGGCCGCCTTTACTAAATATGACAAGCCAGGGTGGGTTTCCTCTCATGTGTGTTTTAAGCGAAACAGCTGTGCCAGGGAAGTGTCTTCAAATCAAAACAGCAGACTTGTGTGTGGTCACTTTCCCTCCAACCGTACATGTTGAATGTTGGCCGGCCACAAAGCCGTCCAAAAGGAAAAAGACGGAGGTTAACTGCTCACGCTCATTTCACAATTTTCCAGACAAATAATTTCAGGTTTGTGCCCGCTAGCGCCAACCTTCTGTCCGTCTCGCTCATGCCGGCCTGTAATTAAATGCCGTTCATTTAATTTGTTCATTAGTTCAAGCCTCGGCTGGGTGGAAGCAAAATGGAACCCTCTTATTAGTGGTTCATGACTCGAGTCTCTCCGTGGTGAGCGACAGTGGAAAACAGCATTACAGTAGAAGAGAAAAAAACTGAAGGCAAGACCTTGTCGTGACCCAACGGCAGGGGATGCATCTTGTCTTCATGAGGAAATGTTTGGACGAATTAGGATATCGCAACTCAGGATGCAAACTAATCCCTGTGAACGCAGGCAATCCGCTGTGATAAAAGATTTTTTTTTTTCTCAGGGTTTATTTGAAAATATCACGATGTCATATAAACTATAATGTAATAATCTTTTTTGCTTTTGTGCAACCACTCCGGCAATTTCCATGCTCAATATTTTTTTAGGGAGCACACCAGTTTAGAGAAAATCAAAGATCTCGCTGTAGCTCTAAAAGCAAATAGATGCATTAAGCATAATTGTATCATCTAACAATAGCACACAGTTGACAATATCCACATCTTAGGCAATCGTATTGGAATTGATAAATTTTCAAGAACCAAGAATACACCCTGAAGAGTCAACAGTCGTGCTTGGAGATCTATCAGTCCATGTCTATCGCCCTTTAGGCCACTTTATGTACATGTTACAGGCTTTCCAGTGTCTCCCATAAAAATTCAGTGGTTCCCCCCCCCCTCCCCCAAGCATTAACATACATGAATTTCCACAGAAATAAGAACAATGGTTTTTTTCTATACAGATGAGAAAATAAGTGCTCTTGTAAAAAAAAATTTTTTTAAATCTCTCTAGTAAAAACAAGAATGTGAACATAATCCTTAATAAATGAACATTTAAAATGTTCAGAAATTTAACACAATATCCAACTGCATGGCTTGACTGCTCCACATATGAATGTAAGAGTCACTCTCCACTCACAACAAATCTCTCAAGCTTGTATCTATCCCATGTAGAACTTCACAGGTGACAAAATATTTGCAGCTTGGATGCACATACCTCTGGTCAAACGTTTCCAACATGTCAATAAATCTGTGTTTTTGCAACATATAAATGAGTACACGCTCTTTGGGAATGTTCAACATTACTGCCTCAGTTACTCTCATCATGTGGAAAATGTGAACATAAAAATGGTTGCCCTCATGGGTATTTCTCAGCGGGTGGGGCTGGAGGAGGGCGCGGCGGGGTTCAATCGCTGCTAGAAATGTCAGAAAAAAAATCTCTCAATAGAGAGACCACATTACTAGTGGCGATGCACTGTCTTTGTAAACAAGTGCCACTCTGTTTCCAGCCATGTTGTTAGCGCATTTAATGCACGTCAGCGGGAACATGCTTTGAACAACGGAAATTACACAAATTTAAATAAATACATAAATAAATCATCCCAACATATAAATTGAAGGTGAGCACATTTCTTTTCTACACGGAACGGTCTTTCAAAATCAGGCAACAAGGGCCATCACTTTAGTTCAAAGGACATGAGTCACACTTCCTCAAGGGAAATAATATGGAAATGTGACTTTTTAAATGCTTGTATACAGTCGTTGGATGGTTGGAGGGCCAGCGCAGCCATCAAGTGTGAAATAAAATAACTAAGTGAATTTTTTTCCCTTTATATGAAAATTTAACAGTGTGTCATTCGGCATTGTGGACTTGGCACCGAGGCTGAGTGAATATCTGCCACTTTTAACTCATTCAATCCCAGCCATTTTCACTGGAGCCCCCTCAATCCCAGCGTTTTACTGGATTTTGACTGATTTTGCAAGTCCCACAGAATATTTGGTTCTAATGCTATATAAACATGGAGCCTACCAAAATAAAGTTTGGACACTCTTCTTTCAGCAGAAAAAAAATTTGTATCTTTTTCCATTCTTCAGCAATCAGCATTACAAAATGGCTAAGTTTCATGGAAATGGCGATTTCTGGGCAAAAAATGGAGAAAAAGAGCTTTTTGTAAAAGCATGCATTTCAATCACGTGAGGCACTACTGCCACTTACTGGTCGTTTTTTTTTTTCCATGATGTACAATGCAAACGGCTTACAGTATTCTCATTCACAGATTGCATCAGACCCTCCTCCTCTCTATGACGCAAAAAAAAAAAAAGACTTAGATGTACAATATATATATAATAATAAATTATATATAACTTATATATAATAACTGTAGAACTCCACTGTCCCAAACAGGACACCAAAGCCAAAATGGTCTCACAGCTACTGTTCATTGTGCTTAGGTGGATCCGTAAATCTGCGTAAAAGCATTTGCTTGTGATTACTGGCAATCTTGCTCCGTGAAGTTGTCGAGGTGGCGCGGGTGCGGGCGTATTTGTGTTTGGTAATGTGTCCGCTACATACACGTCTGTACACTAATTTGGCTGCTTGGTGCTTAAGAATTGTGTCAGGAGAGAGAAAAGTATCCGTGCTCCATCTTGCAGGAATTTGAATGTGGCTTCTCTGGGCTTTTAAGAGCCACCACCTCGAGCTATGCCCCTTGTCATCACGTCAATCACATCAGTACTATCCATTAGCTTTGCCCATGTTGGGTGGGATGAGGGCTGGATCGCTTGCATTAGACAAGGTCACCATTAGAAAATGGGATAGTTTCAGCAGGACAAAATTGTTTTTCTGGGTTTAATTGCCTACATCAAGGTGGGTCAGCTCACAAGGAGACAAGAGTGAAATGAATGTAGTCCCTCGCACCAATTTCATATGAATATTTTGCTGTTCAACACTGCATTGAATACGTGGTAAATGGAAGTTTGACTGCTCTAATAAGGCGAAAAAATTTTCATTGTATATTGAAAAAAAAAAACAAGAGTCATCACCCAGCATTTGCATAAAAAGAAGCTTTCAAGTCTCATCAGCAGTTCAGCATCCTTCACACAATTGCTGGATATGCTGCAGCTGTAATTACATCCCTTCTCTGCATGCCACTCGACTTGACCTTTTTGTATTGTCATTGTCTCAGTCAAACCAGTCAAACTTTTTTTTTTTTTTTGCTCGACCAAAAAAAAAAAAAAAACAATATATACACAATAAATGGCATCATCTGGGACATTTGTAGGACTTCAACAATCACTCTGAGTAAGAGCTTCCGACAAGGAGATAGAATACCCTCGATAGGCACCATCATAGGCTATAATCAGAAGATATGCAAATGCTCGCCTCTCAGTGCTGCCGTGCCACTCGTCTTTTTGGCTCCCAGGGAACTCTCCTGTCAGCTCTCAGGCTGGAGCACAGGAGTGATAGCAGAGAGCCTTGTTTATTTAACATGCCACTGAAACAGCAGCGGTGAGAAAGAGGAGGAGGAGGGACCAGATGGAGGAGCCGAACAGGCAAGGCATCAATCGAGAGAAAGTTATTGTCCTCCCAGTCACTTGCCTGAACAAAAATGCTTCAGGTGTGATGGGCCAACAAAGAATCCCCAAAACACCCCTTTGAGTGCAAAGCACAACAAAAGGGAACAGGCATCTGTCTAAAAGTAATGGCTAAAGTTTGATACACACGTTATGGCTTTCACTTCAAACTAGTCTGGAAGTCAGAGGAACACAGTACTCTGCCAAAGCTGAACAAATTAGGGACACTATTTTGTTGATTGTTTTGAAATCAGTCTATTGTCTGGAATCGTTAAAATTGGGGCACAAAGGAGTGTACCGCAACTAGTACAGAAGCTGTTGATTCAGTCTGATGCGAGTAGGAATTTCCATTTGTTTTGTTTTGCTCTCCGGACAGCAACAACCATTCCATATCACTACCCAGAATGCATTGAGACAATAGCGGCGTACGTGAAAATAAATGTGCTTCAAAATGTCTTCAACTGGAAATTATTTTCGAAAACTTGATCTTATAGTTATGTTCCCAACAACCAAATAAATCATATAGAGCAAACGTCACGACAGTTAGGGCTCCTTTTAAGATGTTAGCATGCACAGCTGCGTCACAAACTAAACAACATCGACCACAGCGCTGCTGTTGGCGAAGATGAAAGCGTTTTTTTTGGGGGGGGGGTTGTTTTTGTTTGTTGCATATGTTTTGTGGTTTGTAAAGTTTGCATTCATGTTATTGCTGTGATTGCAGGATTTCTTTCTTGTTATCATTATTTATTTATTTATTTATTTTTGCTTTTAGTTTGCATCATTCCAGTGTTCGCAACATTTGGCCGGTTGCAGCATTTCTATATTGCAGTGTTAGTGTTTGGCAGTTTTGCATGGTTGTTTTTTTTTTTTCGTTTGCATGTGTGTGGTTGTCTGCTTTTTTTATTCGGATCTTCTTTTCTTTTCTTTTTTTTTTTTTTTTTTTAAGTATTTCTGCATTTACAACACATTTTCCCCTGTCGGCCGCCGTAAATATGGGAAAAGAAACACACCTAAATGGATTTTCTCCTCCCACATTTGACTTAGTAAGACAAAATGCAAGGAGACATGGCTCTCTTCTGTGAAATGACATACCATTTTGCTATCCGTTATGCATTTTAGATTCAGAACCAGGGTGAGGTACAAAAGGCCTAAAGCTGTCTTGGGCCATTAAACTGCAGATTCTCTTTCTTCTTTCAGAATGTGTTTGTTGGCACTCACAGCCGTAAGAACTGACACATTCGACGGGGAGTGGGGGGGGGGAGGTTCCTTCACACCTCTCAGACTTCTTCGGGAGGGTGGGCTGCTCAGTGGTGCCTGGGGCAGCAAAACCATGCCTGTCAAAATTTGACAGGCCAATCCAGAAGCCCAGTCATGGGAAGGTATGATTGATGATATTATGTACTCAAACAAGATCTGAATGCCACCACACTTTAATCCCTGTTGCTACATCCAACAAGCCTCACGATCAGATGAACGGAATTGCTCAAACTATTGCCGATGGATGAACATGAAGCCTACACTATTAAGCATTTCCCCTTTTATCTAATACCTACCATTCTGCAGTGCACTGAACTAACTTTTTATTCAAATATTTCTTCACATTTATTTCACATTAAAGAAAATTTTGAACCAATGTCTTGTGAGAAATGGGAGCGCCAGAGTACATTATATTCACTTATGCCCCCATGTTGAACATTGTGCGAGATTTTCCTTTGCTTAAAATTTTTTTTTAAAAAAGCAAGTTAAAAAATCAAATTGCTTTGACCGCCTGTTCATTCTGCACACATCAAGACGTTGAACAACAAACTACCCATTTGGCAACATTGTCCCCTAGTGGTGTTTCAAGGAAAATAAACCACGAACCCTCATTTTGAAAAAGTCTCATAAATAAATCTGTTAGCCTTGTGGACCAAATGTAAACATCATGGCGAGGGCAAGCATTGACAGTGAGGCCACAGCAGCAAACTTGACCAAGAGAGTTAAGCAAAGAGGAGGATAACACTGGCTCCCTCCCCCGGTCACATCACAAAGACTGCTTTGTACTTGGACGGCATACAAAGAAGAGAAACCGGCATGATTGGAGAAGTGATTCAATTTTGCTTCAGTGTGACAGGATTGAATAGGTAGTGAAATATGGGAATAAAGTGTCCTTCAAGCAAACTGACAACAGGAGGGAAGACGGTACACGCTAACACATGTCAGTGAATGATGATGCAAGTCCCCCAAAAATCAGTGGGTCAAATACGGAATGACAGGCTCAGAAGAAAACCTACCTGAGGATCTGAAGATACGTGACCTGACCTCAGACCAAAGAAGAGATGTGATGGATTACCGTGGTGACAAATTAGCATCAATATCACTCTACCACGTTATCATCAATCTCTCTGTGGAAAGACAAAAGCCTCTCTCCACGCTAAATCACGTAATCGATAAAATCGCTCTCACTGTGAGGAATTGGGCTGCAACTGATGTGAAATCTATCACAGGTTAATAGTGCACATGGTTTGGACAAGATCAAAGAGAAGAACTCCAAAAAGTGTGTCGGCTACTGATGACTAGGGCGACAATCACTGAGCAGTAAAGCTTTTGGATTTAGCTGTACAGTTTTCTCTAGAATATTTGGGAAGGTCTTCCTATTCTTGTGTGGTTACCGTGGTTACAAATGTTCTAACAGTAAAAGGGCAAAAGGTACAGATTACTTGTTCACACACGTTGTCACGGGCAAGGCTGTGCAATGGTGTGTGTGTGTGTGTGTGTGTATCGCTCGCTACAATACTTTTCACTGTGTGGGCTCGGCCACAGAGAGGAAGCCAAAATGTTGGATAGCTGTGGTAATTCTTTGGACAACCTGCCGGACAAGAGGAATGCCAATGTGGTGTCGGTTGTTTTGTTTTCGTTCATGAACTCTTAGCAAACAACACCACTGACAGAAAGATAACGTTTTAGACATTTGTGATCAGGGACGAGCAATGACACTAAAAATAGGAAATAACTACTGAGTATGTTGATAATGCATGACATGTCTCCCTACAGTATTTTATCTGTGATGCCATTCGTGAATTAGGTCAGGGATGTATTCTTCTCATGATGATTGAGATCATAATTCATGATGGAATTGTGTAATGGTGCTGAACAAATGTACTTCAAAAATAAGGCCATATATGTAGTTGCACTTTCTCCGAAGATGACACAGATTTACAGACAACATTGGCAAAAGTTAAACCAACACAGTCTACGACAACTTTTGTCTTCTATTTCTTAATGTAAAAATATATACCAAACAGACACAACTGCACAACCTAAAGCGATCAAATGCATGGTGCATCGTAAAAGATTCTACTTTCTACTTTCACTGATATGTCTCTTGTTGATTTATCCTCACGATTTGGTTACTTTTGTGTATGAATCTGGTACAAAGATAGTTGAATCGGTGGCTCTCCAAATTTGCCTGACTGATCATACCATAAACAAGACGATTCTGACTATTTTGTTCACTTTCCTTTGATTCATTTTCTGCCCAAATATGGAATTGAAAAAAAAATTGATATCATCTTCGTAAATCAGTTTTGGAGTGTATAGATTATTGTATTAGAATAAATTTACAATTAATATTTTATGTCAGTGGCCGCAAATAGAACTCCTCAACATAAAACGTGAATAAACTTGTGCGGCACATCAATACCGAATGACTCTTACCTTAGGCCATTTAGGGTTGAGCTCGCACGCTTTTTCTGCATCGTCCAGAGCTGCCTGGGGTTGGCCGAGTTTGAGGAGCGCGGCGGACCGGTTACTGTACAGGACACAATTCTGTTGGTCAGCTTGCAAGGCTTCGCCATACAACTCGACGGCCGCCTGAAAGTCCCCCCGCTGGCACGCCTCGTTGCTGCGTTGAACTTTCTCCATGAACTCTGCTTTGCTTAGACCGCACCTGGGTCCGTTGTCTACCGAGGCGCGGCGCGCAGGTCGGCCCACTGTCCGAGAGCCGGAGATTGAAACCTTCGGAGATGGAATGAGAAGATGAAAGACAGGCTCAGGTCAAAAGTCATCTGGTCGCACTCCGACACAATTGAGGGAGCGTGTATGCGTATGCGGTAGCACGGTGATTAGCACATCCGCCCTCACAGTTCTAAGCTTGGAGGTTCGACCTTCCTTTGCATGTTCTCATTGTTCCGGCTATATCCCACATTCTAAAAACCAGATTGCTTCATTGCAGACCCTAAAAGGTCCTTTGGAGTTAATGTGAGTGTGAATGGTTGTTAGTTTATAGTTAGTTTCCTGCGACTGACTGGCACCCAGTCCAGGGCTTAGCCCACCGCCAACCTCTCACCAACCCCCTAACTCAACATCAGCTGGGATAGGTTCCGGTATAACTGCAACCATCATGAGGATTAGTAGCATAGAAAATGGACGGATAGAAGGATGCAAGTGACTCAAAGTGGGCAGCATGGATGACTGTCTGGGTGAAGTCCCGCAACCCGATGGTGGTGGATTCAATCCTGAGCACTTGTGATCATGTCAAAGCACCCTGAGAAATATACTGAGCCTCCATATGCTGCTGATGTTGCATCATGAGTTGGTGAATGAGAACAAAGGGTTTTAACGTACTTTGAAGTTAGAGAAGCGATACGCTATACAATAGAAAACTCAAAATCAAAATTTAAGAAGGTAGAATATAAGATGTGGAATATGACTGTCGTATGTAATTGTCTCACACAATGAACAAGTGCAGCAACATAACACTAACATCGTACACTGAGGTTGAGCTGTTAACAAAAATGATGGATTTAGAAATGGTTTGGATTCGTTTTTTTTGTCTGTAGGATAGCAGGTTGCGTCCTGCTTGAAAGAGGATGGCACTGTAGTATGATGGGACCGCAACATGGCAAAGGGGAACCATTCCATCATGTCTCCTTCCATCCATCCATTTCCTGTAATGCTGATCCTGCCCACGGGTCAAAGGTGAGTTTGAAGCCAACCGCAGCCGACCCATCGCCAGTCAATCACAGGGTGCATACAGACAAACAACTATTCACACTCACATTCACGTCTTACGAGACACCTTTGACAAGCATATTTAGTTAAATGAATAACAATCCGACGTGAAAAATGTGCATCTTTGGAAAAGCAGCAATTTTTCAGATAGCTTTTGTCTTGGCTCCCATGAGATTGTGAAATCAACTGCAAGCAACGATTTTTCTGGATTCTCTTTCAGTGCAAAAAAAACAATAAAACGATATAGGCATGAGCCAAATAGCATGAGCCTGATGCGACTGCATGAAGGTTAAATGACTACAACATTAACTTGCTTCAAACCAATAGAAGAAAATGACAAAAGAGTTCAGTGATACACAGCCCAAGAGGTCTGTTGGCAATCCACTACTGTGCAACATAAACCCAACCAAATAATCCACAAATTTTATCATGTGGGGATTTTTTTTTCTTGCTCTCCAATTACAAACAAAATCAATACTTTTGTCTCGTAAATCAGATTTCTCCTCAATAACTAAATTATCATACATTTAAAAGAATTCAACTGATGTAACAGAAGAGTCAATTTTGGAGGAACAATTTTTCTGTACAGTACTTAGATAACGTTTTATGGGAGTCGGGTGCAACAAAAAAGTACAAGATCCCGCTTCCCTTCTTATCATGTTGCCATAGTAACCAAGATGGTTGACAAATGAGTATAAAAGCGAGCCATTTATCAATTTAGCGCGGATGGCTCACAATATATGAGTGACTTGAAAGTCATCTCTAGTTGCTTGTTACTGGGCCGGGCCTCCCTTCCACCTCCTTCTCACCACCCCTTCTTCTCAAACTGAATTCTGGGATACGGGCAGGCTTGGTAATTACTTCCAGAGGCCGACAGAATAGAACACAGGCAGGCAACACAGGCTTTGGGTGGTGAGGAAATATAAAGGAATAATGAAGTGTCACTTTTCCTGTAATATTTGGCCATTGTTTTTCATTCATGCGGTCCAAAAAAATACTCTCCCTCAAAGATGTTTTTTGCTTATCATTTGATGTACTTTACGATAAAACCACCACAATGAAATCTCCAACTGAAGTTAAAAAGAAAAACAACACAAATATTATGTTGCGTTACATTTCATTTTTGACAGTCTTGCAGCAGAAGTAACACATTAGCCTTTTAGTAATACAAACATTATCATTCAATTTCAAACTGCAGCGAAAATAACTGTCATTTTGACATTTAAAGGCTTGCTCACAGTAGGAAGAATTGAATTAAAAGAAGAGACACCCACATTTAAGAATCCTGCATGCTGAGATTACTGATTAGGAGAAGGAACTCATCAAATTGATGACGAGGTTGTGCTATTTTGGTCTGTTGGCTCACAGATTCTTCAATAATAAGAATGCTAAAGAGGCTCAATCCTATCATTCGGCGTTGACTCTCCACAAGCGCACATTCTGTTGGATTACAATCACAAATGTGCAAAGGTTTCTATCTGACAAACTCAAAACCGCTACAGCACCTTTGTAGTTAGATCAAATGTGTACTCTTCCTCATGCCGTCTGAAATCGCAGCGAGACCGCACGCACGTACCGTGCACGACATTACAGCACGCTCGACTGGAAAATCAATAAATTGGTTTTGACGGAGGTTCGTGCACAAATGGTCATTTCCGGTGCAGGGCGCGAGATTAAAAAAAAAAAGTTTTGTGCGGCCAATGACATGAACACAACAGAGACGATTGCCTCTTTGTTTGGGTCCATTGATGTGTTTTCATCTATTTTACCTTTTCTTTCAAAGTCGCTTGTTTCTCCATCCTGGCTCCGGTTCTTTGCTCTCATCCCATCACACTGCTCCTCGGCTTTTATTTCAAAAAATCGACTTTTCGTGCAATAAGAAAGAGTTCTAAAAAACCACCACCGTCCACTTCGCAGTCGAGAGTCGTTCAATTGCAGGGAAAGTCCACCGAAGTAGATGTGTGAGTGGCTTTCAGCAGAAAGTTTTCTCAGGGAAAGTGCGCCATGTTGTCAAATGTTTTCCTTTTTTTTTTCTTTTCCTGCTGTTGCCATAGAGGACGACTTTCTGAATGCTGTGAGGTGGCAACCTCAGTCACGACATTAAGAGCACACTGCCACCGCTTTAGTAGGTGTTTTGAAAAGATTTGGACGCCGAGTCCAAAGCGGCAGTTTTGTTTTTTTTTTTTTTTTTGGTTTTCTTAATTTTCAACATAAACCGAGGCGCGACAACGTCCTGCAGGGCGAGGGGTAGTAGCACTCATTGCCCACCTGAGGACTTTTTTAGGGGGTTAGTGCGTGTGTGTGCATGTGTTTTACGTGCAGGTTATTGAAAAAAAAGATGCTTAATAAAATCAAGAGGATGACGAGCTGTGGCATGGGTTTTCCAGCCATAACGTTCTAATTTTGGCTGTCCTCCTTTCGGCACTTATATTTTAACAACATACAGATACAATTACTGTACAGTCAGCAGGGACGTCACTAGGTTTCAAGAATAAGGGGGGCTTAGCCCCAAGGGGAACACAGCCCCTTTAGGGGGGTCCGGGGGCATGCCCCCCCCCCCGAGAGAAATTTTTTCTACATTGTATTAAAAATCCATCAATTCCGTGCACTTTGAGAGCAAAATGAAGAGGCTATGAAGAACTACACATATCACATTAGTATCCTCTTCACTATGATGGGGCTTCCTCCCCTGGACTTTAACTGGACTAGACAATAGAAATTATAAAGAGTTCAAAAGTTCAATCTTACTGTAAGCTCCGATTGCATTTTGGGAACAGCCTCGCAAGTAAAATTAACCTTGAGATCTGATAGACTCACCTGTCCAGCAGAGCCCCCCGCCCCGGCTCACTCTCTGTGCGTCTTTGGCCTGATTCCTATCAAATAAATAAATGTATTTATTTTATATTTATTTATTTATTTATTTTATAGAGACCAAAATCTCAATAGGTGTTGCCTCAAAGAGTTGGTGTAATGATTATTTATGTATTTAATAATAATATGGTGCGTAATTTTTATTAAGCACCACCTTAATTTATCCAAAAGGGAACACTTGTTTCAGTGCAGTCTCTGCTGTTGCTGGAGATATTTTAGCGGACTATAGTCACTAGTTTTACCAGCATGGATGAATTGAATACTTAATTTACCTTTCTAAAAAACTGTCGAATATCCATCCTGTCGACTCAACCTGACTTTCGGCAATGAACTGTCAGTTGTTGCGTTAGCATTTGATGTGGCGATGGTGACAGACTGTTGTTTCTGTATGCTTGCCACAACAAATGCTAACGCAACACCTGTTGCGTTAAGGAAACCTGGGAAATTTAACATTACAATAATGGCAGGTTATCGAAATATAATTGAAAATGGCCACATTACATT
>CAAKHF010012258.1:6864-26729 GCA_901007745.1 Hippocampus kuda
CCCCCCCCCCCCCATATTACCAAAGTACGGTATTAGTGCGATGTGTGTGCGTGTGTGCGTGTGCGCATCTAATGAGGTGTCATGAGAAGAGCTCCTGTATGCTGCGACTGCACGGTTTACCAGAACATGTACACCTCCTTTAAAATAAACACCAGTTAATTTCCCTAGTGCCTATATGCACATCCTGAGCTGGCACTTCACAGGTTGCGTACACGCACAAAACACACACACACACGTTCTCCTTTTCACCTCTTTTTGTGTGTGCTGTCATGCCTGCTGTAATTAACGCAAGATCCTCAGGGTTTGTGTGGAAGATTACAAATATCTACAGAGGCCTATTAGAGCTTGATTAGCTGCTGTGCCAGACCGCAAAAAAAAAAATTCATGTATGTATCTCTCTCTCTCTCTCTCTATATATATATATATGTATATGGAAATGTTTAGGCTAAGGGTCTTAGGGTGAAGAAACTCGACATGCATTTTTAGACTTCAAAAAAGTCGTGATGTTTTTTTAAAAAACGATTATTTTTTAAAATTTATTTTGATGGGGTGTGCATGTGGACATACAGTAACATCGGGAGTTTACGTCATGTGGACACTAAAAAACACGAAGACTTGACTTAAGTCTTTGTGTGCATGGAATTGATGGACAACAAAGCAAGGCATTGTCTGACTGGTGCATTCTGGGAAATGTGGTTATATTTCTTTCGCTGAACAATTTCTGCTGAAATAGAGCTTGTGTGACAGCATGAAGCACTCGGTAAAAACACACTCACTCACGGTCTCTCACACAAACAGAAATGCACGTACACGTCGCCATGGCAACCCGCGAATCCGTGCCCGTTTTGATTGACAGCCGCCACAGCTGGGATGCAGACGAGGACGCCGCGAGTGCGACTGAGCTGCCATTTTGAATATTTCGACACCCCCGTAGCTTAAAACAAGGGTGTCAAATTGTTAGCAACCGCTCCTGCAAACATGTTAATTGAATGCAAATGCAGTCTGTGTCCTAACTCGTTATTCTTCATCATGTATGGACTTAATTAACAATATGGTAATGCATGGCTCTCAGAATAATATCACTTGCTTGCTATCAAGAGAAACCCATCGAATCTAATTAACAGCGCTGTGTGCCGCCCACTAAAAAGTAGGTCACTGCCTGCATTGCACGTGTCCTACCGGTAGCGCCTTACTATTAGGATGACCGGTGTTATTATTGCTATTGTTATATTTATGGTTTTTTTTTTTTGGCCCATAATTAAAACATGGCCCACATTAGAAGGTTAAGAGAAAATGTTTTTGTTTTTCATTGTCATGCAATTTTTTTTCTCATAGAAAAATTGTCTGATCTATTACACAATTGTTTCGAACTTAAATTATTTACAATATATCACCTTAATTTTTATTTATTTATTTATTACAAATAAAACAAAGCAGATGGGCGGATCCCACAAACGCAGACTCAGACAAACTATGAACCAAAAATATTGATAGAAAGACGAACGACCGACCAGGTGTAAACAGAAATCGTTAAGTTAACCAACACGTAATGGGGATTGGCGCCACCTGTGGGACTGGAGTAGTACATTATTGTGAGAATTTCTTTTTCTCAAACACACTTTCTGAAATTATGGTTTGGGCTTGGTGATTGCCTGCATGCAGAAAGAGGTCAGAAGTTCCTCTCAAGATGTCCGGTTTGCTGCGAAGCGATGGCCGGAGATGACCGTGGTGTCTCATGAGAAATAAGAGCAATGGCTCTCATGCAAATGAGCCGTTTCTTAAATTAGTTATGAGTTATGGTTTGTAATTTGGCGGCTGATGCAGCGGAGTCAGGCGAGGACAAACCCAGAGTGTGTCTCTTGTGTTTTGCCAGCGGTGCTGAAATCACGCAGTAGAGGCTGTGCTCATTTATTAGGGCCGGATACAAAGTTAAATTACTTAACCTTTTTGTCCATCACATGCGACATTTAATCCCTTCTTCCGGTCTCTCATTGACCTAAATAGTGACCTAAATTACCTTTATTGTGGAATTTCTGCAATGGAGTAATAATTTCTTGAGAAAAGACTTTTGCCTTTCATAAATAAAGCTCCGCGTGGCCTAACAATTAGACACTTCTGTCGTCACTCAAAGCAGTTTGTGGCATAACAATCATACGTTTGTGTCATCAGGACAATTACTCTCACATTGTCCGGCTTGAAAATCTCACACTTGTTTTATCATGACGATGGTTCTGTAAGCAATTTGTGAATTCACAATCACACGCTTGTGTCGTCAAAACAATCACTCTCACATCTTATGCGTCATAACAAACAAATAATGAAGAATATTGCTCTCATAAAAAATTGTGGCATGACAATCACACACCCTTGTGTAGTCAAGGCGACTGCTCTCAAAATGGTGGCATAACAACCACCCTTGCAGCTACTTTATGTGCGGCTAGTGGATCTCACGTGTTGCCAAGACAATCGCTGTCAAAGCGGTGTGGCATAACAATCACATGCTCATGTATGTGGCCTTGTGAGGAACACCGGGAAAGTACTCATGGTAGCAAATCATAAAAAGAATATCAATTTAATAAATGGAACTGACGGAAGAATTAAAAACAATTAACCTCCATAATTATTTTACAGAATGATGATTATTATTATTTTTTTTTAAATATTTAATTTTTGCTTTGCAGTGCTTGCCGACGCGTGGCCACGGCTTTGTCCTGGACAAGTACAAGTGTCACTGCAAAAAAGGCTTCTACCACCCCGACCGATTGGCGGTCACTGGCTTTACAAGTAAGTCCGTTGCCGTACTCCAAATGTACTTACCAGCGCCCCCTGTAAGACAAAAAAAAATAGCTGCCATGTAAACATAGATTCTTTGAAGGGCTCGGTGAATTAATCTTTTCTCATTTATATATTCAGCATCTCATCATCATCTTTCCTGAGCTAACATTTTTGATCCTCATTCAGTGTACGTCCTCACACGGTCGTGGCCTAAGAGAGCACCGTTGTCTCTCCGTGTCACCGCATGCCGATTTCACAATATCGGCCCGTGTTCACACAAGCCTTTCCATCCGTTCTCAACCCCATCCAACCGGCGAGTGTCTTTCTCCCCCCAGGGGCTGGCGGGAGGGACAGCGGGCCAAATGTGGGCGAGTCACCCTCCAGCGACTGCCTGCCGTGCCGGCCGGGCTGCGCCTACTGCAAGGACGACACGCCGTGCGCGGCCCGCGAGGACGAAACGCTGCGCACCGCCGTCATCTCCTTCCAAAGCCTCTGCGTCCTGGTGGTCTTCGTCAGCATGGTGCTGGTGTACTATTTCCGAAGGAACAAGGTAACGCAGTTCACGTGTTAAGAGTGGGCACATCTCCTGTGTTGCAAAAACATGAATTTGTAAATGTTTGCGACTCACAAATGATACAGCGTGCGCTTTGTTTGTACGCAGAGTATCCGAGCGTCGGGGCTTGTCCTGCTGGAGGCCATCTTGTGTGGAACGCTGCTTCTCTATTTCCCGGTAAACCCTCTCTTCGCACACGTTCTTGCAAATCTTATCACGTTTCTATGTGTGCACACGTGTGTGATTACAAGAAATCTTTCACGTTTCGATCGGGTTCACTCAAGGTCAAGATTTGTGGTTACAGTGGGAAAAAAATCCTTGTTGCCGGGCAGATTTCGTCGCGAGTTGATTTCAGGTAGATTTGCTCGGGGCTGTTGGCCTCACTTTACACGCCACTATCACCAACGCGCTTTTTTGAGCGGGACAGGCATCCAAACGCACCGATACAAAATGAAAACACTCGCAAGGAGCATGGAGTAGCCATTAGAATTCCAAGGTGATGTCACTGCATTTGAGCGCTGCATTTGTGTGACGTTGACCCAGGCAACTTCCTGAGATGCAACTCAAAGTTCCACATGTGAACGTGCCGGGTTACAAAACAGTCTCTATAAATTAGCTTTTGGGCAGCTGCATGGAGCTGACATACGCAGGCCTTTCGCAGCCAAGGTGTGTGCGTGTTCGTGTGTGTGAGACGAAGTGGCTGTTGGCCGCCTGCTAAGCGCACACATAGTTGGCCCGTGAAGGCGGCAGCCTGTCGGGACGACCATCTGTTGAGAAGGTGCTCATGCTGCTTCAGATGCTCACTTTTTTTTTTTTTTTTGTTATTTTAAATTTTTTTTCCCCCACTTCGAGACATTTCGGAAGATGACTTACAACTTCAATTTACAGCGCCGGTGATTGCTGACTAATTCGAACCGGCGACAGTTCGTTTGCAATCGTAAATAGGGGTGATTTGTTATATATATATATATATATATATATATATATATATATATATATATATATATATATATATATATATATATATATATAAAAATATATATAAAAATGCCCTTTCTAATATTGTGACGCTATCGTGCAGCTCAGTAACCAAAATATGACTATTACTGGGACTTATGTAATAGAGGTCCCTCTCTGCCTCTTCTTTTGTCTTTAATCATGCTTCATGTCTTTCAGTGTAGCTCAGTGCCGCCAGGCATGTTTTGGTGCAATGTGGTACTACATTGATAGCACGTAACTTGAGATTTTGACTTGCCTGTATACTGTAAAACTCCATGAAAAAAAAAAATCAGTCTGCAATATAGCCTGGGAACACCGTGTAGGCGATATAAATGAGAACAAGGCATTTGGACCCGCAGTGTATTATTGGCTGAGGAAGAGTGGAATGGAGGGGTAGGCATAGGGGTGGGATGGGGAGGGGGTGTCCTGTGTGTAAAGCCGCTGCAGTGATGATGGCGCCCACTGCTAAAAATAGACGCTTACAAATGATGGAACAAAAGGGCAAATCGTCAATTTCTGCAGCGTTTAGTCAGGTAATGCAAGCTAGGCGCAGGTAACCGCTGTGATCTGGAGAACAAGGTAAAGAAAAGGGGATGGGGGTGGGGGGGAAATCAGCGCATCTCCTCATATGCAGCAATGATGCAGAGATTGATCTCTCCGCCCCGCCCGCAGCGTTTCCACGTCGCGAATCCCACAAGAGACTCAGTCGGCTGCCATGTTGAGATGCATCGCTGCCAGTCTAAAAATAGACGCCCGCCGACGCTTCTATTTGCAATAATTCCGCTCTTATTTAACAGCTGGAGACACATTACATCCTGTTCCTGTGGCTTTATGAAGCACACGGATTTTTTTTTTCCTTCCCCCAGGATTGTGTCTCATCCATCCAATAACTTGCCGCCCCCGCCCCCCCAAGATGGTGTAGGATACACGAGGAGCTATTTGTGTCTGACTTGAAAATGAGATCCTCTTCTTGTGTTAGTTTGTTGCATTTCGTATCAGCATTCCTTTTTGTTGTTGTTTTTGTTTTTTGGGAATCCACAAGGTGGCTAAAAAACAGTTCCGGTGAATGCTTGCTATATCGTAGTTCTTATGTCCATACATGGGCAATGTCCTATTTCTTCACAAACCAGTACTATTGGTTTGAAGAACAGGTGTCAAAGTCAAGGCCTGGGGGCCAGATCTGGTCCGCCACATCATTTTCTGTGGCCCGCGAAAGCCAATCAAACATGTCGACCTACATGATGCTTGCTAAAATCTCTCCCAAAAATGTAAAATTCTTTGATGTACTAAATAATAATATTTATAATAATATTTCTTGCTACGAAACCCCTTATGACAGTAACTTAAACAACAGTGGAATAAACCGTATGTTTCTTGTCATAACGGCCCTCCAAAGGAAACGGTAACAGAAATGCATCCCGGGACAAAAATGAGTTTGACACCCCTGGTTTAAAGTGTTGAGAATAGTGTGAAGACAAAATGGTCCAAAATGCCTCAAGAATCCTGCTGTAGTCTTGTGAATAGTAACCTGACAACATTTGTAAAATCGCAGAAAAACTCGAGAAGCCGACTTAAACCCTTTCACGCACCAATAATGATAACCTGTACCCTGCTAACGTGATAACCTGTCATCTGTAGTGACTGCTGTCCCCGAAAGGGTTCAATGTGAGCAGGTGTGAGATGATATTTTTCCCAAGGGTCTTTTGTGAATTGTCTTTTGGTCGATTAACAACAAGTCTTCATGACCAGACCAAAACCGTGGTCCACTTCCTGGTGGTCTAATGCGAAAAATGGTGTCGTCGTCTGAGACCACGATGTCACCTGAGCTGACAGACCATGAAACCCGCTGGGTCGTAGCTCGGCTCTTCTAAGCGCTCCTGCCCCCCCCCCACCCCCACCCCACGACCAGATTGAGATGAACTCGCCACCTGGCTTCCCAAGCCCTTGCCTCCGCTTGGTGTTGAGACCGACATTTTCTTTCATCAACCCACGAGGAGTGTCTCGCAGGCGATGGGGGAGTGAAGTGAACAGTGGAAGGCAGGCGTCGGGACCGAGCCGGGTGTAATTTACACTCGGCCCACCTCGGTGGTGGGGGGGATGCAGAAACCATTACCTCCTCTCCGGAATGACGCCCCAAGACACCCCGCCCCTCCCGCGTGGCAGCCAGTGTCGGCTTTCATATAAAAATGGATCAATCGCAATTACTCTCCTCCTCTTTTTGCCCCCCCCCCCCATCCTGCGCCACCACTCTTCTTCCTGCTCCTGCCTCCTGC
Source organism: Hippocampus kuda (assembly GCA_901007745.1). Classification (NCBI taxonomy): domain Eukaryota; kingdom Metazoa; phylum Chordata; class Actinopteri; order Syngnathiformes; family Syngnathidae; genus Hippocampus; species Hippocampus kuda. Next base: position 13,465 of record CAAKHF010012258.1, read on the forward strand.
TCGCTCAAACAGGAAGTGCAGGTTAAAGAAGCAAGCCCGGAATGAACAGGCAATGATGAACAGAGGAGGCGGACAACGTCACCTTGTGTATCGAGACGCCTGTGACTCACAGTCGGTTTTGTCACACGTTGGATTTCAAAGAAAAACAGATGACAAATATGCTGCGAAAACAGACATTCATGGTCAAAATAGACAAGAAGTGCAGGTTGGAAGCAGCCAGGGATGAGCAGAAGGTGAAGGATTTCTTGGTAGATTTTCGCTCATCTTGGCCATGGCAATCCACAAATAATTTTTTTAAGTCCTCTATTGGGTTTAGGTCCCTTGTGCTCATCTCATGTCCTGAAAGTAGCTCTCAGACAATCGTGAAGAAATGACCAAGGTCTCACTCAGCTCAACGCAATCGATTTAATCGTTGATTTCAACTCAATCTGGTATCCGGCACGAGTATCAAACGCGCTCGTGCCGTTCGATATGAAAGACGTAACTTGCATTTCAATTTGATTTGTTGTGTTTCTTCAAATAAGCCGATTGACTTTGTGCTCGTCCAAATCGATGGCAAACCTCAAGCATGCTTCTTTAAACAAATAAAAATAAAAAAATGTTCCGGTATAAAAAAAAAAAGAGCTCGCCAGCTGCCGTCGACGCAGCCGGTCGGCGTGCGTCACGGCGGCGTCCCCGGTGGCCGTTTCTCAGCATGCAGCCAGCTGAGAGCTGATGCAAAACGTGGTGAGCGGTGAGCGGCAACTGCAAGTGACAGATGCCTGTTTGGATGTTTGTGTCACCCTCGCTTGGTCACTAGCATTGATGCTACTGTGCCAATGTTGAGATTGTGACAGATTTGAATTGGTTGAATGCTAAATGGGAAATATTCACACTAAAGCTATTTTGCATACAGCTAACGCTATAGCTAAAAGAATGTACAATATTCCATACGCATTCCCCAACGCCGCTCCATCCCCAACACTCGACAGCACTTAGCAGGGATTATTGATGAAAACCTTGAAAGGACAACGTCATCTTGGTCGTCTTCTGGGAAATGCACTGTCTGTCCCGGAAGATGACCTCTGACCTTCCCCGAGTTGTCATGTCTGTCTTTGTTTTTGTTCCAGCTCCAGCTGGAGTGGAGGGCGTTTCCCTCCAGCAGGCTCACCTGTTTCTTGTTCCCACTGAAAGCCTGGCCCAGTATTTCAGGACTGCCAAGATGCCTCTTCTCTGTCGGATTATTGACCTCGCTTGTTGTTTCGTACCTAACACCTAGGACGCTTGGCGGGTGCTTGAGCAGTTATGTCATGCTATCTGATCAGTGCTCCAATAGTAGTGTTTAGCCTTTTGACTACTTTGCCTTAGCTGAACTGAACAACTGAAGACGAAAAAAATAATTGCATGGGAAACTACTCTGATAATTGTACTCAAGTACCACGTTACTACCCACATGTTTTTTTTTTATTTCCTCTTTAAAGGAGAGTGACGAGTTTTTCTCCCCTGCTGCCTTTTCCCTTGTCTCATTCTCGCACTCCCCGCAAAGATGAAAATGCGTCAGCAAGCTGCCTGGCGCCAAACGGGCCCCCGCCATCCTCTCCTGTGCCGTGAGGAAAGCCCAGCGTGTTGCCGTATATTCAGGAGCATCCCTAAAACGTCTGAAACGGAGTCGAAGTAGCATTCGCAAAGTCACACTCGAGCACTGCGTGTGAAGTCCACATGTGCATTGTTTAGACTTGTGTTTGTCCCTTAAATGACTCCAACCAACTTCAAAATTCACATTTCGCATCCCGCCTGCGGGAATCTATTAATGCCTCAGCTAATCCGATTAACAATCCCACGGGGGGAAATCTCAGCACATCTGCAGCGCAATGATAATCATTACCATTTTTTTTTTTTTTAATAAATTTTGATGCCTTTGTAATGCCCCCGGTGTGTTATTTGTTATCAGGACCCCTTGGAAGTGCATGTGAGGGGCGACGTTTTAAACCTTCACTTCTGTTACCAAATATGTTTCCCAAGCTACTTAAACACTGAATCGTGAACTTTTTACATTGTATTGCACCACTGATCACGTTATCTCTGCCTGATGACTCTGCTCATTGTCGTCGCATGGCTCGCATTGGGTGGTACCCCTGCACAACGGTACACTTACATTACGGAACGTTGAACTGTAATAAAATAACGATTCAATTCCAAAATGTAGTAAGTTATATTTTACTGAGTGATTTTAAAAGGCAGAGCGTAAAGAGCATCACCGCAACATGAGGATGACTTTTTGTGTCAGCCTTAGTTGCTCTGAGTCCCACTCTGCCTCACTGTCGTATGGTGTTCCACTGGGTTCAATCTTTGGGCCCTTGCTGTTTTCTTTGTATTTTGGGGTCCACCTTAAGAAAGCATGGTAGTTCCTTTCACGACTATGCGGATGACAGCCAACTTGCAGATTCCGAATAATCACTTGTCTCTTCTGGCTTGTGCTTCCAGGTGGGGATCCTCTACTTCCAGCCCAGTGTGTTCCGCTGCATCCTGCTGCGCTGGGTTCGACTGCTGGGCTTCGCCACCGTCTACGGAACACTCACCCTCAAGTTGTACAGGTAACACACACGACGCAGCAAGTGACCTCACTGAGGTTTTTCTTCATCTGCGTGACTTTTTGGGTGATGAAGAGAAAGAGTCACGGGTGTGCTGGAGCATATCACAGCTGTCATGAGGAAGGCCAGATTCGAACACATGACCTTTGCACTGTGAGGCGGACGTACCTAACCAGTCGTCCACCGTTATGCGCTGTACAGAAAACCTTTAGCGGACAATATATTACATGGATCCATTTTTCATGGGGAAGGAAGGACACAGTGAGTGAGGAGGGGGCTCATTAGCGTCGGCCGATGCTGCTTTATCAATGCGCGTGAAGGGCACAGACTAATAATAGCAGAGTGTGTGTGTGTGTGTGTGTGCGCGTGTGTTTGTGTTTGAATGATGACGCCTTTGGAAATCATCATGTTTCTTATTTTATTGACACTCATCCTTAAAAGCCACCGTCGTCTGGAGCAGCTCGTTGTTGTAAAATGACAACCCGTTACAAATGATTTCAAACTCAAAAGTGACACAGCCGTGAAGCCCTTTTCTAACAGACGCGGAAGAAGGTCTGCCCTCTCCAAAATTATTCCAACTTTTTCCTGCCTTAGCCTCACCCACATTGGAGCGCACCGTAAACCAAACAATATGTCGGTATCTTTTAATTTTGGGCCACCGAGGCTCCCGTACAGGGACCTAACGAAAGCAAACCGCTCTGTGTGCAGGGTCCTGAAGGTTTTCCTGTCGCGCACGGCTCAGAGGATTCCCTACATGACCAGCTGGCGGGTTCTGCGTCTTCTGGCCATCATCCTCCTGGTAGTCTGCTGGTTCCTGGTAGCCTGGACGTCGGCCGTGTGCCAAGTCGCCGACAGGAAGTTGGCGCTGATCGACGTTGGCTACACGCCCAACGGGCTGCAGTTCAGCATGTGCCTGCTGGATCGATGGGACTACATGATGGCCGTCGGTACGACAAGTACTTTGATTCCTTGTCTGTTTAGCAAATATATTTTGATAAAAGGGGAATTATCTATCTCAGAGACAGGAAGTTTGAACACAAGTACTGGGACACTCGCAAGAAGTTCCAAAAAAAGTATTGGGACACCCACCGTCATCTCCGACAAATACATTGGGACGTTGACAGGAAGCTGGGACAAAATTTACTGTGATACCCAAAGGAAATGACGTCAATGTGGCATCCGTGCAAAAGTATTGAGACACCTACTGGGAGTAGTACAGGAAAATCTAAAACAGAGTTGAGAAGTAAAGATGGTGCTGATCCAGTGGATGATTTGCATATGGTTTTTACATTTGCTGACTCAAGCAACATGGCTTTTGTCTCACTCGAAAAACAGATAGAACCCCACTGCACCCCTACCAGTGTGTGTGTGTGTTTGTGCATGCATGTACACTTTAATAAGGACGCATGGGGGTTACATCTGATGCTCATAAATTACGCGCTCACACACTCGCCATAAATCTCTCCCATTTCGTAAACAGCGCACCTGCGTCGGTTTGTTCATTTTATTCCCACCCGAAAAGATTGACGATGACGCCGCTAAAGTGCGACGTCAGCGACACTGTGTCCATTTCGTCTGAATTCGTTTCACCCTGCATAATCTCCATCTGCCTTGCACACACTCATACGTCTCGATGACACTCTCAGACCAGGACATTTATTGCGAGTGCAACTTTGTTATGCAAGTCAGATGTTCTTTCATGGTAACAGGGGTTGCGAAATTACCGGAATTTTCAAAGTTTGGAAACTTTCCATGGGATTTGACCAGAAATGTTCCCAGCACCTTTGCAAGTGTATGCGAAACATTTTAGACATTTTCTTTGCTGGTGTGTGTCTCAATATTTTTGTCTGCAATGCGTGGGAAGGAGTTCATTTGCATAAGTGATGCGATTCTTTTCTGGCATTCAGCCGAGTTCCTGTTCCTGCTGTGGGCGGTGTACCTGTGCTATGCTGTGAGGACGGTGCCGTCTGCCTTCCACGAGCCTCGCTACATGGCCATCGCCGTCCACAACGAGCTCGTCCTGTCGGCCATCTTCTACGTCATCAGGTAAATCGAATTGTTGGTTAGGACCAGGAATGAACAATTAATCGCTTTAACTGTCTGTTGTATTTTAGGACTATTTGCCTTTATTTTACGTAAGCCAAACCTATAATACCAAATAAATGTACCGTATTTTCCGCACGATAAGGTGCACCTAAAAGCATTCAATTTTGTCACAAGCCGACAGTGCGCCTAATAATCCGATGCGCCTTAAATAAGGATCAATATTCTGAGTTTTTTGGACATAGTATTTTAAATGTTCTGTCAGGCGCTTTGTTACAGCTGCAGCGGTTGTGAAGGCTCGATATAAATAAAGCTGAATTGTATTGTATTGTATTCCCTTTAGTGTTGCTTCATCCAGTGGATGCATAACGCAAGCACACCCACTACTGTAGCTTCTACTCTATGCGCCCAATATATGAAAACAGATTTAGAATGCGCCATTATTCAAGGTGCGCCTTTTACTCCGAAGCGCCTTATAGTGCGGAAAATACGGTACATGTAATTAATCAGATATTATTTATTGTAAAACAGATACATTAATTGCTTTTGTTTATGAAATAAAAATAATGGGAAGAGGACTTTGAAAAAAATGATATTAAATCACAATCGCAAGGGTCCATTGCTGTCTGAATTAGGAATCCGATCAGACTGACATGGCAACACAGTGAAGCTGAAATCTGATTGGACAAAAAAAAAATCTACCATCCACATACATGTACAGGAAACAGTGCAGCCAAGAGAAACATTATCATGAATACAATTTCATGGACCAAATACTGCGGTGCGCCTTGAGGTGATTGATGCAAAAAAAAAAAAAATGCATGCATGGCATCTTGTGAGGCTTCAAGCCTGCCACACTGCAAGAGAATAGCTTCCATAGGAGACTCGGGCTAAATTGGAACGGTGTGTTGACTCTGACTCGCTGCCACAAGGGAGCAGGGCCCTATGCAGTATACGTCGGGGCTTGTTAGAAGGCATCCAGCCTCCATTTGCACCTCCTGTGGGAGCCTGGGGGTGGCCCGCTAAATCTGGTCGCCTCTTGTTAGCCCGCCATCATGTTCAGGTGGGAGGGCTGTAAAAAAAATAAACTAAATAAAAAAACAGGCAGAGAATAGACGACGGTGCTGGCAACTGGAAATGAAAAAGAAAACACGCTTGGGCATTCATTTGTCGCACAAGCTGCTCATTAGCCTCCCGCTTGAATGAATTAGGAACAAAAACTGAGAAATTAAGGTACTCGAAAGCCCACTAACATTCATAGAGTCAACAAAAGAGACCATTATAGGCCACGTACCTTAATGAATTTTGGAAGACGACTGTAATTTAGGCTCTTCTGCTTCCTGTTTCCTACTTCCTGCCCCGACAGGTTCACGCTGGCTCCGGAGCTCCATCCCGACTGGATGCTTCTGCTCTTCTTCACTCACACGCACCTGACCGTTACAGTCACACTGGGCCTGCTGCTCATTCCCAAGGTTGGTTTACGTCATGTTACATCGGTGTACACTTTGGGGCTTCATTATTGATTCCTTACGGGACAGGTGTCAAAGTCAAGACCCGTGGGCCAGATCTGGCCCGCCACATCATTTTATGTGGGCCGCAAAAGGAATCCAAGCATGTTAAGTTCCATGATGCTTACTAAAGTCTGAACCAAAATTTCTAGTTGTCATATGTAATCCACAATTAACAGTCATTATTCTTGACTTCAGATTTTAAAACTTGTTGTTCATTAATTTGTTGTGCGTGGTGTATGTAATATGTGGAGGTGATTAAACATTTATATGGTTTCTCAAAATTCATAACGGCCCTCCAAGAGCAAACTGTAACTACAATGTGGGCCGCGACAAAAATGAGTTTGACACCCTTGCCTTACGGGATAGCTTGTTGTTTATGCTATGCTATGCTATGCTATGCTATGCTATGCTATGCTATGCTATGCTATGCTATGCTAAGCGAAGAAGTATTTACTCTTAACTCATTCAGTACCAGCCAATTCTGGACCAAGTCTGAAAAGACGTTTAAAAACGTCTTTGGGAGTGAATGAGTTAAAACAGTCAGGTCAAAAATAATCCAGTTTGGGTCAGAAATGGACCTATCCATTATTTGGGATAGTTTGACCCAATGTTTTAGGTTGTTTTACAAAACAACACAGATAATTGGGGTCATGTTGTCATAAACAAAATAATTTGGGTGAAAAATTGATCTATCTAGTACTTGACCCAATTTTTTGTGTCAAATTATCTGAAGAAATGGATCGGTCTGTTTTTTACCCAAATCCACTGACAGGAAAAAAAATTACATCTATATCATTTTGTTTTTAATTTTTTGTTTTTTGTTTTCTTGTAGTAAACTGCAAAAATGAACCGGCAATCCACAAGAATAATATGGAATTTTTTCCCCACCCCATGTGAGATGCTCATCCAAACTGTTATCTTTTCGACCGTGTGCGCGCAGTTCCTGTTCGCGGGCACGCAAATGCGAGACGACATTGCCTCGGAGGCGTACGAGGACGAGCTGGACATGGGTCGCTCGGGCTCCTACCTGAACAGCAGCATCACGTCGGCGTGGAGCGAACACAGCCTGGACCCCGAAGACATTCGGGTGAGCTTTGGGGGCGTGTCGCCTTGACCTTTTTGCCCTTCCGCTGCTGCTCTTGACTGTTTCTAACCTTGCCTGTGCGCTCCCGCAGCAGTACTGAGCCATGGCAGTTTTTTATTATTGCAGACGCCAGAGGAAACGGGCCCTCTCAGTTCTATTAATGGCTGTGGCGTAAGATCATGCGACAGTCTTTGGGAAAAACGTACCAACGTGAGCAGAGGTTTCTGTTTGTCTGTTAGAGCTGAAGAAGTCTCTCTTGCTAACCTTGTTTAGGATGCACTGAGGTGGGGGGGCTGCAGTCACATGACTTGACTCTTACGTCTGCAATTTTGGAGACTTGGCTAAAAGATAGGATTGACTCGCTTTGACTTTGACTTGGCCTCCATGAAACTTCGCTTGACCAAACACGACAGAACTGAACAACCGCAAAACAAATTCCAATTGGTGACCCACCCCCTGCTGCACATGGAACTTCAACCCCTTGTTGTTCTGTGAATTGCCTTGGCACTGTAACTGCAGTCATCCCTCACCATCTCATTTCACTTTTTGCAACTTTTATATCAAATCTTTTATATCATATGTCCAAATTGTATTTATTTATTTATTCTATCGCAAATGGATATTTGTAGACAACATAGCCAATCTTCGCAGTCATGTATTCTTTATCCTCTGCAATGCACAAATATGATCACCACACCTTAACTGAGGAGTTCTGACCGGCTTCACGTACATCCATCCGTATGTCCACAAAGTCCGTAATTTGTTTTGTATTCTACGTCATCATGTCGTCATTATATTTAATAGTCAATTGTAATGCGTAATTTTTTTTGTCGTGAAAGATCATGCGATACAGCACGGAATTCTAGACCGGCCGTGACGCACATATGACTTGCACACGTGTGACTTGACTCTCACCTCTGTTTAGTGAGCGACGTACAAACAAATGCATATAGACGCCACTGTCTGTTGACGCTCGCTCGATGCCGTTCGCTCCATCACAGACTTGATCATTCAGGAAGAGAGCTCAGAGGCTGTTTCAGAGCTAACGCTGACTCCACTCGTACGTTTCCTCAGTTGTCCTCAACTGTCGTGTCTTTTTTTGTTTTTTGTCTTTTAAGCACGCATGCCAAATTCTGTAGTTCATCAATGGAGGACTGTTTGTAGTCACGTGTCATGAACTTGTATCGCATGTGCAGTAGAACGTATGCTTCCCCACCCAAACCCCCACCCTCAGTAGATAATACAATGGCACCTTGACTTATGAGTGCCCCAACTTAAACTCATTCACTACCAGCCAATTCTGGACTAAGTCTGAAAAGACGTTTAAAAACGTCTTTGGGAGTGAATGAGTTGTGACAGGGTTGATTATAATTTGCATAGACTAAAATAGATGCCTTCGGGCTCGCATTGGGAATGTTGACGGCTGTCACCTTGTTTTCTGAATACGGGTCACGTGACATTGTCAACGTGAGCCCGAGGACACTTTGATTCCTCTTCCACAACCGCATCAGTCGTGATGGCACAGAACAAGAAAATTTATTAAAAACCATGAGTTTTTTTTTTCGGCGGTTGGAACGGATTAATGGCATTTCAATTCATACGTTAGCAGCTTGGCCACAGAACAAATTCAACCTGTCAAGTCAAGTTACCACTGTATCTGTTGTTGTGTCAGATTTTCGGAAACGGCGCCTGATCGCTTTACTCTCCTGTTTTCCCCTCCGACACGCAGGAGGAGCTGAAGAAACTCTACTCCCAGCTGGAGATTTACAAGAGGAAGAAGATGCTGGCCAACAACCCCCACCTGCAGAAGAAGCGAAGCTCCAAGAAGGGCCTCGGACGCTCCCTGATGAGACGCATCACCGAGATCCCCGAGTCGGTGCACCGCCAGTGCAGCCGTGAGGAAAAGGACGGCGGGGAGCACGGCAGCAATCGGAACAGCATCTGCGTTCTGAAGAAAAACCCCTTCGATCAAACGCACCCCGTCAAACCGGCCAAGGAAGAGACCCTGAAAAACAAGGTGTTCTCCTTGAAGAAGTCACACAGTAGCTACGATCATGTCCGAGACCCGAGCGAAGACTCAAGCAGCTCGGCAACGGACAAGACGGAGGTGAGTACCATGGAAGGCTCCCTGCTGGATGCCCTGATGGGCAAAAAACTGGTCAAGAAAAAATCCCGGGAGAACCTCAACGCTCCCAGCGAGTCCACGGAGTCAGTGCCTCTGGTCTGTAAATCGGCCAGCGCCCACAACCTGACCGCCGACAAGAAACCCCTCCACCCTCGAGCCTCAATGCTGCAGAAATCCCTCAGCGTCATCGCCACCGCCAAGGAGAAGACACTAGGCTTGGCCGGAAAAACCCAAAGTGCCGAGGATGGCCCCAAGAAGGCTCTGCCTAGAAGCAAAGATGAGAGTGAATCCAAGAACCTCAGTGCCAAAAGCAGAAACGTCAAACAACCTGCCGTCTCCTCCGATCCGATTAAGGGGAAAGACCTTTACGATGTCTCCGAGGTGTGTCCCTGGGAGGTGGAAGACCTCCCGACACCTTCGGAGAACAAGGTCCAAAAACATGTGTCGATAGCGCCGGAAGAAACCACCACGGTACACGGGGGCAACATCAAGGGAGGCAAAGCCCAAAAGCAGACACTCTCGGATCCGAATTCCTCCGGCATCAAACATTCCAAGGAAGCTCAGTGGACCAACACCGCAAGAGCGGACGTCTGTCCTTGGGAGGCAGGAGGAACCGAGAGCCAAAGCGGTCCGGCTTCCAGTCCAAATCAGACAGACCGGGAACCTCCGTCCAAAGCGGAAAACACCAAAAGCAACCGGGCCGAGGTTTGTCCTTGGGACTTTGGAGAGCCAACGGCAGAGATTTTTCCCCCAAAGACTGTGGACACTCCAGGGAGGATCACAATCCCAGATGTCTCCAAGAAGGCTAGCTCGCTTAAAGCCGAAGTTTGCCCGTGGGACAATCCGGCGTCCCCTAGTTCTGAGGGCATGCCCAGCCCGTCTCGGAGTTCCAAACCCAAGGAATCTCCATCAAAAAAGAAGGGAAGTCGATCCACTCGGACGCTTGAGAAGGACAAATCAAAAGATGGCCAAGGAGAGAAGAGTCGAACGACAGCCAAGGACAAGAGTAAATCTCCCGAGAAGCGACCGAAATTAGCCGAGGTTTGTCCCTGGGACGCCGACGGTCATCAGGAGGCGGCCGTCGTCGAGAAACGCAAGAGCGCAAACGTCGGGGCGGCCAAAGTCAAGAAGGCTGAGGTTTGTCCGTGGGACTTTGAAGAAGTGTCGGAGAAAAGCGGCTCGGACAAATCCGCTGCAGCCAGGAGGAGCAATCCCAATCCGGCAAAGAAGGCCGACGTTTGTCCCTGGGACTTTGACGACAAGACGGCGTGACGCTCGGCCTGAACAGACCAGTGATGCCCTCGGAGGGTGGCGCGGGTGGTCATCTGACATTTGACTCTTCGTAGGTGACTTACAAAAAAAAAAAAGTCAATTCTGTTCCACGAGTTGCCTTCCTTAACGACGTTTGGTTCCTGTTTTGCGTACTTTTGACGACCACACCTTTTACAAACGAGACCGATGAGCATTCCAGACGATCGCAGGGAAATCCTGAATCCTACTCGTAGACCAATTATGCAAGTTTCCATTCTTCACCGAAGCAGTTTTGTGTGTCTGTACCCGAACATCACTCATGTGGGGGACTCAAGACGAGTTATTTTATGAAGTCACAGAGGAATTACGGAAGCTCAAGAAGATTCAAGGCCGCACAGAGGGACGTCGGTCATCAGCGTTTCGGAATCCAGTCACGTCTAAAGCACTTTAGCCAACTCCATTCACCGACTCTTCATCTTCTCACATCCTTTCTTCTCTTCTCGTTTGCTATCGATTCAATTGACGTTCTGATGTACTGTATGTGCCTAAAGTGAGGAACTAGCCTCCTCGCCTCATCCTTCGTCCCGACGCCATCGCGAGCCAGCGGCGTCCTGCTCGGCAACAAACATCAATAATCGTGTCCTGCTATGCCAACCTAAAACAAACATCCGTGGGATCGTGTTCAACGCAAACATACCTTTATTTATTTTATTTCTTGTATTTATTTATTTTTTTGACGTCTCGCAAAGAAGAAGCAGCACTGCCATGTTGACTTGTACTGCCCTGGTGATCACCGGTCAGCTGTACGTTTTTAAAAAGAAGTAGCCCTATTTTGGAAATGCGCCGTCATTCTTTTGATTTCGACGCTTGAGATTTGCTGTCTGACGTTGAGCTTCGATGGACCGCCATCGACGCTTGAAAATAAATAAATAAATGCATGGTAAACGGTTAGAAATAATTTCAAAATATATATATATCAATAAATGAATGACGAGCCGCTGCCCCAAAGGACGACTTCGGCCCCGCCGTGTTTCCAGATGAGAGCGACAACACGTAATAACGCAGCGGTATTTCGTCTTTTACATTCTGGGAGGGTGCCAACATACGCACACGTAGACGTCAACTTCCTTTGTAGCGCCTCATCCACTAATCAGACCGAAGAACCCCGTTGTCAATCAAAATCTGACCACGCCTCCTCTTGCTACCACTACTATTCCTACTATTACGAGTTACTACTACTACTACTACTACTACTACTACTCTTACTATACAATGCTGTAACGTCGTAAATCTTGTGGCTTCTGCATGAATTCGAGAAATTAGTCGGACCAATGTTTCACTGCCCTGGATAGAAAAAAAAAAGATGTTTATGGACTGTTACGAGTTGTATAGTGAGTGACTGTGTCTCTGACCCACTGTATTATGTGCTTGTTGTGACGACGACAAGCTTATAGCATCTATATATGGCAAAACTTTGGTAGATTTCTATTGTGTTCTTATTGTGATAGCATGTACAGGAAAAAAAAGATTACCTCCTCTGCAATAAATATTTATATGAAAAAAAAACAATTGAATGCCGTTCTTCGTATCTAGATCGAATGTCGAGACAAAAGGAACGTCACGGACGAGTTTTAATGTGACGTGTGCTCTCGTCGCAACGTAAGGAAAAAAAGTCAGAACAAGGACACGGGACTAATGTGAAACGTTAGTCTAAAAAAAGTCGTTCAAGAACAAAGTGGTAATATTATGGGGGGGGCATACTGTGACAAGAAAAAAAGTCAGCCCAAAGAAAAGTCATAATGTGACAAAAAAAAGTTGAAATGTAACAAGAAAAAAGTCGTAGTGACAAAAGTGGTATATTTCTGATAAAAAGGTAGCATATGATGAGAATATTGCGCAAAAAAAATTCATATTCATTTTGTGTGCTAGTACTCGAGTTTAATCTCCACAGTGTCGATGATGATGATGACGATTAGGACGAGCAGACCCTTTTTAAAGTGTCGTGCATCCAACAGGCATCGGCGTCTTGGCCAACTTCCCGAAATGCTTTTACGTCGGCTCTTTTGGGAGCGACGCCAAGAAAGGGCAAAAAAAAAAGATGTCAGCCACTTTCAAAATTACAAATTATTTTTATTGAATACCTTCACCTAAAACGAACTTGCACACCTCTCCAACATTGGATGAATGGACAACAATGGATGAATACGAAATGATGCCAAAATTCCCACACGGACTTTTTAAAAAAAACTATTCTTCTCGCTACATTGACTGCTAACCTTTTGTCATCACTTTTCAATCGGGTTATGGTCATTACAAGCAAAAGACGCCACCGAAGCAGCTCTTTTACATTGTTGCACGGTCGGCGCTTTGGCATCGAGAAAAAAAGCAAGGTAAGCGGCGGCACAGCATCGCAAACATATTGTTTGCATTGATTTGGGAGGGGAAAAAAAATCAATAAGGTGACTGCCAAGCCAAAAACAAGAGATATGACAACATCTATTCAGTTTGGAAAGAAGATACAGTATGTATGGCAGAGAACTATATTCTGTATTTAAAATATATATATATATATATATATATATATATATATATATATATATATATATATATATATATATAAAATTTGTGTTTGTGTGTGTGTGTGGGGATGGACGGATGACAAAAATGCACGTTACCAATTT
>CAAKHF010012258.1:26749-50044 GCA_901007745.1 Hippocampus kuda
GAAATATATATACTGTATATAAAATATATATATATATATATATATATATATATATATATATATATATATATATATATATATATATATATATATATATATATATATATATATATATATATATATAAAATTTGTGTTTGTGTGTGTGTGTGGGGATGGACGGATGACAAAAATGCACGTTACCAATTTTTTGGTTGTTTTTGCTGCAGTGACTGAGGGGGCGTCACTGGCGGCCATCTTTGTAGTCTTTCTTACCAGGCCTTGCTCCTCATATTTCCTGCATGACTTTGAAGCTAGCACACGCCCGTGCAGTGAGTCATAACTGTCCATTTGGTGAGAGTGGGGGGTTGAGGGGGGTATGTGTGAGGCTGTGAGCTCAGCTCTTTTATAAGCACTTAAGTGTGTCAGATAACACCTGAGATTGTGCTTGTTGCTGCTTCCCGCAAATAAAATGTTCCGATCAGATCCTCGTCCGGCATTTGCTAATCGTCTTGTTTGCAATTTTTTTGGAGTGGAACCTGTCCCACAATATTTGATTAAAAAAAAAAAACTATTCAGTTTTGTATTTTCAGGCCAAAGTAGCAGGTTGTATTTCTTTGGCGCTACCTAGTGGCGTCTTGACGCCCAAGTGAGTTGAAGAGGTTCACTGAGACAAAGCAGTCCATCATCATGTCGCATCTATCCGCAATTTGTCCGAATTTTACAAGAACAGAGTCAGAACGTTCCAATAACATTTGTAATTTACCACAAGAATTAAAAAATTGTTATTTTCAACCAAGAGCTAGCTAGCCAACTTCAACCATGGTTGACTTTCTCTCATTACTTTTTTTACGTCACGTCGTCACCTGCGGAGGTTGCAAAACAACAACTCTTATTTTGAAAGAACTGATATCTGTTTTCAAATGCTGGGGGTAAAAGTAAAAAGTAAATGGAAAAATGAATACACAAGTACAGCATACAGTTACCTGTACTTTGTTTCTTATCGCCCAACAAGTGCACGCGCACACCACAGAGACACAAAGCCCTAAGCTACGATGCCAGTGAGTCACACCACTCAAGCGTTCATTCAGAAAGATGAAAAAAAAGAGAAGGATTTTGCTTTGACGTCAGCGGCTAATTATAGCATCTCTTTGTCTTCTCTGGCTGCACACCGTCTGCCTGAAGAATGAAAGAATTAAAGAAATTGCAGGTTGATGGACACGCCATGATTCACTTGAGTGTGTAATTCGTACTGGAATGTGAAGTAATGACATCAAGAGTTATTAAACCACCTGATACCTGTGCACAACTTGATCTCTTTACAAATGAGAAACTTTGATTTTTTTACATTATTCATCTAAAAAAAAAATAAATCAAGCTGTTTAATTCCATTCCCAGTTAAAGTTGACTGTCTCACCCAACAAGAATTCACCTTGTGTCCCGCAAGCTTAATGCGAGTGAAAATATGTCAATGACATGCTAATGGTTTGCATCGATATTTGCGATTTTCAAAGCAATAAATATTTACTCATAGGCAAATATTCTTAATCCTCTATGAAAAAAATACTACGACTCGAATACTACAGAGTACGACTAGAATAGTAGAAATCCAATTTGTTTGTGTATGCATGACTGCATAATATTGCCCCCCAGTGGCTAAAATGGGAACACCAGAAGGTGCAGCACTGAAATGAGTGTTTAATTTTTTTCCCGTTCAATTTAATTTTGCAATTTTTTTCCTTAATTAGCATTTATAATTTACAAATTAACAGTACAGATTTCACGTAAAATTATCAATTAAAAAGTCCAAATAAAAACTAAATATAGTACCGTACATATGCTTCAAGACCAGATGACCATATTTATCTATTGAAAATAGAGGCATTGGTGATGGAAAGAGGAGGTGCATGGCGAAAATTGATTTTTTCATTACATATGATTAAAACACCAATTGCGCTTGCACTATACGCAGTGTAGTAACTGTTTGATGACGACTGTTGAAGTCTTTTTTCATGAGTTTATCTATAAACAAATCACATGCAGAAAATCACCAACACAATGCCAGTAAGGTTACGTCGTAATCGTGTACATTTGCATTTGTCATCTCAACTTCACTCACTCACTACGACACACTCACTTCCTTTTAAAAATTAAAAATCTGGGATTTATAAAAACAAAAAAAATACATTTTGTGGCCTTTTAATTCAAAAAAGGAAAAACAGATCTTCAAATTCAAATTTATGTTTATCATTTTGTGGATTTCAATCCAATGTATTTATATTTTTATTTATTAGAATCAATCAAGCATGATAATATTAACAAAAACATAGCTGTATATCTCATTTATTTAAAATTAAATACATTAAATGGTGGGAGCGCAAACAGTTAAATCACGGCGGTGCGTGATTACGTCACACGCCGCAGCCACCTCCCCCTCCTCCTTCTCATCTTGGACCCGACCGGACAGATTGTTCAGATTCAGACGAACTTCGACCTCAAATCATCACCAGCCGGATTTTCAGCTCCAGTCATGGGGAACTGCCAGGTTGGTGTTGTTTGCCTTCAAATCCTGCCAATTGCCTGTTTTTTTACCCTAAATTTCTGAACGTTGTCATTCCTGCTTTCGTCAATAAACAAAAAACAAAAACCCAAACAAATTGTACGTTTTGCCGCTGGATTGTCGGGATTTGTCTTGTTTCTGGTCATATTAGTGGAAATATGACGACGTTTAGTGGAGCAGCAGGCCACGCCCATGCGCAATTCATGGCAGCCCCCGTTACTTGCTCAGTGGTGGGGGGGTCGTGATGCCTTCACGGTCACTCCACTTACCCGCACTAAAAACCTCCATTCATCGTGCACAAAATCGTTGCGGCAAAAAACAGCACAGCATTTGGGCAAAATACTTCCAGAGCACTTGGAAGGTGGACGAAGAAATTAGATTAGTCAATGATACTCGATACTGCAAGACTTGATACAAGACTTGATACTGGTGCGATAGCAAGTAAATGCATGTGCAACAGTCACGTTTGAGAAGATCCCATCTGTCTGTCCATCCGTCCGTCATTGTCTTACGAACCATGATATTGTACATACAGTATACTGGGTGCAGTCTAAGATGGATACAGACGAATAGACAGTTCACTGAGACATCACAACTCCACTCTCACCTCATCAGTCCAGAGCTTATATTGGTTGTTCTACGCAGAGGATAAAGAAAATATGACTTAGTACTGTTGTATCATCTGTTTGCACGAATTGCGGTACTGTTTGTGTTCAGTTATCCGCTGCATAACAGCACCTCGCCCTAAATACTGTTAGCATTAGCATTAAGATAGCATACTGGGTGGCTAAGCTGCATGGTTGTTTAAAATCCAGCCAGCAAGTACTTTTCAAGGGAAGTCAATGACAGTGGATCTCTCAGAGGCGGTGGGAAAGTGAATGGAGGAGTGGGGGAGGGGGGAGGGCGTCACTGACCCTCTACCAGCATAACTCATAGATGTTTGTTTAGAATTTAGGGCCTGGAATTTTTCCAGTGGAGTTTTGTGCTCTCGCCTCCCCCCCTCAGCCACCTGACGCTCTACCCCACTCACCACACATATTACCCCCCTCCCCCTCCTCATGCCTGTCATACACTTCCTCTGTGATTGTTTTAATTGGATTAATTTAACTGAACTTACGGCAAAACAACACACACGAGCTTGACATGGAACACCATGCGCTTGTTATTTTCATTTGAACAGAGAGTAAAGAATATTTATAAATGTGTGGCCATAATGCAATTGTTATTGAATTAAAAAAAAAAGTTTAAGGAGTGTCTCTCTCTCCCTTACTTGCAGCCCACCATTGTGCCCTATGAGGATTTTGACGTTCTCGCTGACATCAAGGCCATCCGAAAAGCCTGCAAGGGACTTGGTAAGCATCAAGTCTGCTTTGGAACAACCTGATTGATGACGATATACATTTGCAGGCACCGACGAGCAGGCCATCATCGACATCCTGGCCAACCGCAGCTCAGATCAGCGGCAAGAAATCAAGCAGGCGTACTCCGACAAGTACGATGACGTGAGTAGCACGTTCCGGATTTTTTGATGGATAATAATAATAATAATAATACATTTCATTTTGTTTGTATGTGTTGCTGCTCTGCATGTGTGAAGTCGCAGTTGTTTGAAGCTTAGGAATTATTGTGACTTTCACGTGTTGTCATTTTGTATTTAGCGTTAGCATTGAATTAGCAGACTTTCTTTGGTTTGGTTGAACATTTTAGTGGTAAAATATACAACGCTGAATTCTGTTTTGTCTGCTCTGTTTGGATGTGTTGCTGCGCCGTGCGTGTAAAGTAGCATACGTTTGGAATTAGTGTAACATCTATGCTAATTGCCGCGCACCTGTCTTTGTTTTGTTTCACGTAAAATGTTAGCATTATGCTAGGCGATGTCCTAAAACATGTAATTTTATGAATTGGGTAAATAGGTTAGCGTTTAAATATACGACGTAATTTAGCATAACGAGGGTTCGCTGTAAAACGAGATGTTTATGATGTCTTTTTTTTGGCATAGGAGTTGGTGGACGTGCTAAAGAGAGAGCTGTCGGGAAACTTTGAGAAGGCCATCCTGGCTATGCTAGACCCGCCCGTTATCTACGCCGTCAAGGAGTTAAGGAGGGCCATGAAGGGGGCGGGCACCGACGAGGACGTGCTGGTGGAGCTCCTGTGCACCGCTACAAATTCCGTCAGTTGCTTTGCTACGTACACCCGCCCCAAAAAAGAACAGACTTCATTGATTAAATTGCACTCATTGGGTTTTTGCTTCTTTTTTCTCAGGATATTGCCTTGTTCAGGGAATGCTACTTTCAAGGTGAGGAAAATTTTTGGCATAGCTGCTTGAGCCGTTTTTTTAAATTTATTTATTTATTCATTTATTTTTGTGGGTTGCCTTATGATAGACATGTCTACCAAATTTTTATATTGTTAAGTGGAACTGGTTTTGGGGGCTGGATTTTCCAAACACTTTTGAAGGACTCCTGAAAATTGGCAGACTGCTTGTATCTTTTTCAGGTATGGCTTTATGAGCCTTTTGAGTGCGGCTACTCATGTTGAACAAGTGTAACATATTTTATGCTTTGGTGGGCTTGGTTTTCAAACTTTTCAAGGACTCCAGGAAATGGCAAAAAAAGACACCATAAAATGGCCGCATATATATTTGTGGGCGGTATTTATCTTAATGCGTCGTCCCCTCCGTTGTCAGTACATGAACGCGATCTGGACGCCGACATCGAGGGAGACACGAGCGGTGACGTGAGGAACTTGCTCATGGCTCTCATGCAGGTAACGTGCCACTCAACAGTCATAAATTAGACGTTCAGAATCATTTGTGAAATTGCACTGGCCTTTTGCAGCTCCGTTGTTGCCATAGCGATCTCACATCACTTACTTTAAGAATATTCATGGTCCAGCCAGGGCATCTGAATCACATTTCATGTCGCAGGGTAACCGAGACGAGAGCTACGAGGTGGACGAAGAGCTGGCAGAGCAGGACGCCACTTCTCTCTTTGAGGTGACTTCCAATTGTGTGTAGTTGCGTTTTTGGCGTGGTTGTCGATTCCAATGCAGTGATCGTTTTGACGCAGGCGGGCGAGGGTTGCTTCGGGACGGACGAGTCCACCTTTAGTTTCATTCTGGCCTCGAGGAACTATCTCCAACTCCAGGCCACCTTCAAGATGTATGAGCAGGTGAGTTCTTTTCAAGGATGACCCTTCAAACTAAAATGGCAGACTTCCTGTGTCTTTTTTTTTTTTTTGGTGAGTCAACTCATGATAGTAATTGCTACCAAATTTGATGTTGCCAAGAGAAATTGGCTTTATGAGCTGAATTTTCAAAAGGTTTTTGAAGGCCTCGTGGCAATGATTCGAAGTGACCTTAAAATGGCTGACTCTTCAAACCAACGTGGCAGACTTCATGTGTCTTTTCGGGCATGGCTTCTTGAGACTTTTTTTGTGGGTCAGCTCATGATAAACATGTTCACCAAATTTCATGTGACTCAGGGAAACTGGCGTTGGGGACTGAATTTTCAAATCTTTCAAGGACGAGTGGCAATGACCAAAATGAGCCTAAAATGGCTGACCCTAGAAAACAAAATGGCAGATTTCCTGTTTTTGTTTTTTAGGTCGCCGACCAATTATGATGTTAGGTGGAACTGTGCTCATTTTTTTAAACGTTAATGTTAACTTCATCGATGACTTGAATGTTGATTTGTTTTCCTGCAGCTGTCCGGCACAGAAATCCTGGACGCCATTGAGAACGAAACTTCAGGCACGTTGAAGAGATGCTACGTGGCTCTTGGTGGGTGTACATTATAACGCCAGAAGGACTGAGGTCATGTGTGTTACGTAAAAAAACAAACAATTAAAGGTGTCCTTCTTTGTCAACGTCCAGTGAGAGTCGCCAAGAACCCACAGCTCTACTTTGCCAGACGTCTAAATGACGCCATGAAGGGGGCGGGGACTGACGAGGACACACTCATACGCATCATCGTATGCCGCTCTGAGGTAAGATTTTTATTTTTTACCTCGATCAAGGTTGTGTTGACATCATGATTCAACTTCTTGTGTGTCATTTGTTTTTTTTTCCGCATTAACCCGGATTTAAAATTATTATTATTATTATTTTTTTTTTTTTTTTTTATCCGGAGCCTGCTGATTGATCACCCGTAAATTCTCATAATCGTTTTTTGTTGTGTCACCCAGTTTGACCTGGAGACCATCAAGGACCTGTACCTGGAGAAGTACGACGTGTCCCTGAAGGACGCACTGAGGGACGAGTGCAGCGGTGACTTCAAGCGCCTCCTGCTTGCCATCTGCCACTGAGGACCCCCCACCACCACCTAGCTCAAACATTTACCCTCAAACTCACTGTGACTTTAGGTTGCTTATTGTCTTTTTTTTTTTGTTTTGTTTTTTAACCTGACCTTAATCTTTGCGCACGTAGTTACTAACTAACTGATCCCCGGTCCGTTTTTAAACCATTTTACGGCGTTTGTGTCGAAAGTGAAAAGGCCTGGATGTGTTCGAGAGTTGGATAGGATACAGCACAAGAAAAACACACAAATCTCTTATTCTCCAACTACTGATAAAAAGTCAGTTCTTTTTCGATGCTGACTTTTCTGGTTAACAATTTTGTGCACAAGATGAAAGCCAGTATCCCTCGACTGAGGTACATCCGTGCCAAAATAACGACCTCACTTTTGTGTACTACTGCGACATGCACTGAACAAGCGACACATTACTGTTTGTACATTTTTCACTGTTATTTCTGCCCTCCACACGCAACGTGCCGCTGATTGCAAACTACGCTCGCTACTCGTGACTTGAAATCAAACCGCGGTGAAGATGTGATGGAATTCACACTTTTTCCCGTTTTTATGCACTTTCAAGCAGCACAGTTAAAAGGAGATGACAAACTGCTAGTAAAGCTGTTCTGTGGACAAGACTAACTAATAAACGATTGAATTTTTCAGTCAGAAAGTTAAATGTGAAGTGAAGAAGTGGAGAAATGGGAGATTTCTTGAACATTTGACCAGTCCTGTAAGTCAGGGGTGTCAAACTCAGGTCCTAGAGGGCCGCTGTCCTGCATGTTTTCCAAGTCTCCCTGTTGCAACAAACCTGATTCAAATGATCAGATCATCAGCAAGCTCTGCAGAAGCCTGACATTGAACCTGTTCATTTGAATCAGGTGTGTTGCAACAGGGAGACTTGGAAAACATGCAGGACAGCGGCCCTCCAGGACCTGAGTTTAACACCTATGCTGTAAGTGCATTTGATAAAAGAATATTAATGAAGTTTTATGCCGAGTTAAATGAAGAGAATTGAAGAGCGACCCTCGTGAGGATAAGCGGCTCAGACAACGGGAGGGTAGATGGATTTAGTTTGTGTTTATTTTTGTCTTATCAAGAAACTATGTATTGATTTACAGAAATTTGTACGTTTGTCCAATAATAATACACCAAGAAAGACTTGACAGACACAACTACACCTCATCTTATATTCTATTTTTTTTAAGATTAATTACACGACTAACAGCTTACGTGTTGTATGACACATTTGGAGTACCACGCTGTAGATGAATGATAAAGACCATTTCGATGAATGTGCTCGTGTGGCAGCTGACATGCGTTCAAGTACCGCTCGTGTAAAACGTTCGATGTTCGATGATAGTATCGGTGGGTGATGTCATCTTAAAGTACAATTATTTCACTGTATTTGCCTTGATATTGCCACGGAAATATAGCAGAAAATAAAAATTCCCTATAATATAATTAATTGCACTCGTTTTCTTGCATCTCAAGCACACGATATGCCGTTTTGTCTGTGAAGGCAGCGTCACCATATGCTTTGTTTGAATGTCGTTTTTATGCTTTTTTGCCATTTTTAGAATTATGTAAAATGGGACATTTGTCTTTCTCAATCCCAACAACAAAGGGGAGCCACAGACTGCATTATGATAGGTTTTAAAATGGGACCCGCGATTTGGCATTCTCACTCCTAACCACAAGGGGGAGCCACAGACTGCATTACAATAGGTTGCTCTGCGTTCACATTCACACGAACCACCAGGAAAGCGGAAAATTTGCTTCAAATTCATGTTTTTATTGTAATCATTGAAGCCAAGGAGTGCGGTCTTAGACACAGGCATCATGTGGCTAATGCTTGCCTGTCCTTCCGTACAATATTTTTCGACCACGTTTTATTCCACATTACTTTTGTCTATTGGAGGAAGTGATATGTGATTTAGAAGCTTCGCGTGGGTTCAGTCGTTAAGTAAGCATTTCAGCCGAATGTTTTCCTCCATTGAATCTCCCACTAGCTGAAACACTTTACCTATTTTGTAACGTTGTTTGGACATAAAAGTGTCGTTCAGTGTCGATTAAATGCAAATTTCTTGAACTCCAAAGTTAAATACAACTGAATTATACTTAGGCAGTCGTTCTTCTGTATTCCACCAGTGGGAGTCCATGTACCAGCAGACATTGTCGCATTTCCTTCCTGCCCCTCCCACCCCAAACCAGCTATTTGCACATTGTCTATCAACCAAGCCCACCCACCCAAATAAGCACCCCCACCCGTGTCTGTGATGTGAACCCATTCCGTCACGTCTCATCACCTTGCCATCATCGCAGATGATGGCGCTCGTGAGGGGGGGGAGAGATTTTTTTTTTTCGTGTGGCTTGATGGCCAGGGGGGACAGGTGCATGCTGGTCCTCCCAGTGAGAGGGGAGGAGGGGGCTTGGTTGTAAAGAGGCAGTGTATTTTTTCGGTGATGCCGAGGAGGACAACGAGTGCTCTTGATGGTGAAAAGGTTCCAGTATGGACTCCCAATGACCCAAATGAGGTGAAAGGAAGTGAGCCTCAATTGGCTCAAACTGATCTCAGTGCAGCTGGGACTCCATTTTGTGATTGCAGGTGCTCAGACACACAAATCCAAACTCCTCCTCCTTGATGAGGCCCTCGTCCTGACCTTGAAAAAAAGAGCATCTGCACAGCCGTCGCGCGCAAACATACAGACACGCACATACAATGGTGTTACGTGTTAGACTGTAGTTGTTATCTTGGCTACGTGCGACATAAAAGATTACAAGGCTTGGAAGGAGGAACAATTGATTTTACACCCAGAAATGGGAAAAATAATTCTTTGTGGGCCTCGAAAATATCGTTTCAAAACAGAGCACATACAAAATCTGAAAAAATGTAATTTTTAATATTTTTACTGCATGTTTATTTATCATCAATTCAGCAGATTCTCATTTCCGATGTCGACATGTCGGTAGACAAAGGAGTACAAAAAACGGGCAAAAAAAGGTTAAAAACAGATGCAAGTATTTTTAAAAAATGGTGTTCATGAAAGATAATACACATTAGGGATGTTTGATACTACTTTTGTTCGGGTCGATAGTAGTAAGTACACACCGATACTAAGTACCGATACCTCATTTCATACAATGACAAAAAAAATTAACGGTAAATATCAAAAAATTGCTTCGCACATCTTTCCATACACTGCTGAATTGTTTTTAGCATGATCAACATATCAAAGGTGAAGAATTGGCAGTCGCCTTCGGCCGAAAAAGTTTGGATGGCCCTGTCGCGGAGGCATTGAAATAAATCACGGCGCCAAAATAATCCTCATTAAACAGATTTATCTGGGTAATTATAACACAGGAGAGGAGTGGCGGTGATCCTAATCTCGCTTGCCGCCATCAAGCCGTCCACAGGAAGTGCTTTCTGCTCTCCATCTGCCTGGCACTGATAACAACTTATCATAGGAGGGCAGGAGAGGGGGTTGCTGGGTAATCGCCACACGCACGCACAGGCGGTCTTAAAATCAAAAAAAGGGGGCGAGTGGGGGACTGTAATGTATTTGGGGTGGGGGGTGTTAACTAAACCAGACAACTGTGGGCTTGTTTTGACCCCCCAAGTGATATCAGTCCGAGTGTGTGTGTGTGTGTGTGTGTGTGTGTGTGTGTGTGGGTGTGTGTGTGTGTGTGTGTGTGTGTGTGTGTGGAGGGTGGCGTCACATTGCAGAGACAGTCGGGTATCGTCGTGACACAAGCTTCACCAAATAAGCCCAACCCACTCGGTGCCTGCCTCGCACACGTGCCGGAACGCGGCTGACGTACGACGCGACAAAGACGACGACGACGCCCTCGGATGCTGTTGGTTCCTCATGTTCGTGACGTTAGCATGTGTCACAATGCAGAGTGTGCAGGAGGAATTTGAAAAAAAAAATATATATATATATATATAATATATATATATATATAAATGCTAAAAATAACTGTGGAGGCGATAAAAAACAAAAAGCACATGGTCCCCAATAGCTGCTTCACCTGCGCGATTTAATCCAAGTGCTGTTTTCCAACCGTATAGCTTAGCCTTCCAGTCCACTAGCTTGATGCTAAAGCTAAATCGCATCTATGTTAGTGCTGTAACCCTTGAAGCAACTGATTGACCCAGCCCGTAGACAGGCAATGTAATGTTACTCACAGTCTTTATCCTCCGCGAAGAACGACTAATATTTGCGCCGTACTGATGAGCTGAGGGGAGTTTTATTGGATAGAATATCCGTCTGTCTGTCTTATACTGTTTGGAGTTGTGGATTTTCAAAGTACAAGGTGAACAATGTGAAGTCCGATTTTTTTTATTTTTATTATTATTTTTATGGGGGGGGAATTGACAAAGGATATTAGGAATGCTCTATTTGCTCCTCTGCCACAGGCGTCTTGACTCAATTTCCCCGGCAAGCAAAGCGGTAGGGGGGAATTTATTCTAGTTTAATGATACGGTGTTTTGAAAGCGCAATATGAATCAGGAATCAGGATGTATCATCAAGCTAACTGCCTTTTTGTCACGATATCGATAAACACTGCTTTTCTAACGATACTGTGCAGTAAATGGCAACAATAGGATTCATTTTGATAATGATTTGTTGCTGGTGAAATGATAAAATACGCTATGTTAATAAAGCTGCCTTGCCCTAATGTGTACATTTCACGTGACTTTGAAGCTAATGTATGAGCAGCATGCTAGCACCGCCTCACAGTTAGTTCTACTAAATGCTAAGCTAGCACACCTGACCAATGCCAGCTCAGCCGCAGCTTGTGTCTCGGCGATATTAGCCTAATGATCTTTTTATCCTTCGTTTTATCATTCAAGAGGCTCATGATGGGGTCCATCCCACAGCTCGGAGGGGCGGTGGGCTTGGTCATGGCCCGCTGCCCGCACACAATAGCCAGCCAGACGTGGGACTCCATTCATGCACGGCGTGTAATAACCTCTCTCCCTCATCATCGCTCGCCTCGCAGCTACATCGCAAAAATCAGCAACCCCCTTTGTCTGTGTCGTATTTGTCGAGCGTGAAGACGTGAGCTTTTTTTTTTTTTTAATCCATTTTTTTTCACTGGCTGTTGTTTCTTGTAAACGTGGTGGACCGTATTGATTGGAGCATTCGCACAAAGAGCAAGAGGCGATCCATACTTTGGTTCAATCAGTCACTCAAGCCTCACCATTGTGTTTTGTTTTTTTTTAAGCTCAAGGACACTATTTTTTTTACATGACATTTAAATTAACACAACATTCTATGATGATGTTAATGAACAATCACTGAATCTAATTTTTTAAAAAATGAATCTCGATATATTTGTAGTGGTTCACATTGTCCGTGAGGTCAGTCACAACTGACAAGGCCCACAATTGAAAATGAGTTCAACTTCACGGCTCTATAACATACTAGTAATAATAATTCCCAAAATATGTCCTGTCAATCAAAGAGGATGATCTGTGTGCGAGGCGCAGAGCCGTATGTAGGTTACCTGTCAGGGAAATTAAGCCTATTAGCGGCTTATGTGAGGCGTCACACTTTTTTAGTTGAGACGCATCTCATCCAATTTTTCATACCTGCCATGATGAGATTTTCATTGGGAGCTGGATGTTCCTCACACATTTTTACAAACGCTTGGAATATACTGTTGGACGCTAAATAGCACAGCAAGGTTACTATAGTTCATGAAAAGTAACAAATTAACTAAAATTCAAATGACAAATAAAAAACAAAACCTATCTCTTTGGTTAACGTTACAAAATAAAATGAAAAAAACCTGCATCTGCAACAATCATAGCAAAAATATCCTTTGTTTTCCTCTTTGTCAATTAATTTCATACATGAGCTTTCAAAAAGCTAAAACTAATACTAAAGCTAATCAAAATTCACCAAAAACAGAAAATAATAAAAACTAATAAATTTGCTCTACAAACGAATCTAAACTAACTGAATTGAAAAAAGAAAAAACAAAACAAAAATTAAAAATAACTTCACTGATTTAAAAAAAAAAAGTATAACCCTGTAGCATAGCCAATCTTGTACAAATAAGCAACCATTAAATCGCCCTGAATGGCTTGCAAGAAAATTGATATCAGCCTGAAGGTGGCGCTCCACTCACCAGAAGGTGTCCTCATCCTGTGAGGAGTTGTCAGAGCAGATGTTGAGATATTTCAGGCACGGCCAAAGTGACTCGCTGAATGATGGACACTCAAATTAGCGTGATGTGGCACCTTTCCAGCAGGGGGGCGCAATTATCATAATGAGGCAGCAAAGTGTCAGCTTTCACAAAACGGGATATGGAAATAAATTATTTACGATTGGATTGTGAAAGTGCACCCGAAAGACTTTTTGCCAAACACATGCTGACCTTCACTATTGTTGTTGTGTATGGGAAGAGACTGCAACCGGGGTCCGGCGTGGGCTTGGACCCCATCCGCGCCAATCCCACAGCTCTTTAGGACCATCCTGGGAATCATCTGTGAGGCGATGGAGCAAGAAATGAGTTTGCTGCCCGGAGGATGTGACTGACCAGGCTCCCCCACCCCCGTTTGTTGTGTGGAGGCTCCTCGATGAGCACATAAGGTGAGATGATTTCAAAGTAATAAGACTGATTGACGTTCATAATAGAGAATATGTATTTAAGTATTACTTAGTCCCCCATTTCTGGCGTGAGAAAGTGCTATCGTATAACAACACAAAGAAGACCGTTCAGGTCTTCTTTGTGTTGTTCAAGTGTTTGTATGTCACTCCTAGCTGTTTACAGTACTATATAACTCACGCATAAAACCAAAGTGAATTAACTTTTTTTATATTTCAACAATAAACATACTCAACCAACGCATATCACTGTCTAATAAAAGTCAGCTAGCTTAATGCTATCATATAATGTGACACTCCATGGACGGGCTAACGGAATTCAGCATCGAAGTTACGGTAATTGTAAGCTTTCCAACGGCGGCTGCTTGAACACACACGGAGCAGCAACACTTGGAACCTTCTCTGCCTCTTCTTCTTGTTCTTCATCGCAACTGCAGATTTCCCCTAGACCTCAGTGCTGCAGAGACACGTTGTGGCACAATCTGGTACTACACAATTCTAAATTGGGCCAAGCCTGTGTACTGGAAAAAGCCCATAAAAGAAAAACAAATTGCTTGAAAACCTACAGGGTGTGTGTGTGTGTGTGTTGATTTAAGTGCATTGTGTTTCAGTGCACATATGTGCAAATCACTGCTGGTGTGTCTCGTGTGTTTCTTGTCTCTCCACAGCTCCCGCCGCCAGTCCTCAAAGGTCAGAATATACCTTTTTATTACTATTAATTAACACCTATTTTTATTTATATATATATAATTATTTTACATTATATATAAAATATATGAATTCTATAATATATATATATATATATATATATATATATATATATATATATATATATATATATATATATATATATATATAATTAAAACTATTAGTACTTTAAAATTGTACCAGATACTTTATCAGTTTTGATTGACACGTTCATCACTGTTTATTACTGTGATTGTAGTTGGCAGTGGCGAAACAGTTTTTTTCGTGCATATATTTGGCGAGTTGCTGGTGATATATACACTTATAATTGTGAAAACTGCGGGCAAACCTTATTCCCCCACGGCCAGCCACATTTGATTAACGTCAAATTGTATATAAAATATGGAAAGCAGTTTTTTCAGCAAATGAAAAAATGTCTTAATAATCATTCGTGTTCATTAAAAAAAAGTATATATAATCATTGTTGTTATAAGTTAAAAGCGTTTATAGGCTTTTGACTTTGCAGTGGCTCTTAAAAAAATACAACAAAAAATTCGAAAGGAGTACATCAGTGTAATTTAGTAGTAAAAATGCAAAGCTTCGATCACAGAAGGACGGTGCGAGACCTTGGATTTCGCTATCGTGTGTCACCGCAGCTGTCACTTGCACGGCCGACGACGATGCATAATTGACGACGTCTGCAGATCGCTCTCGCCTGATCGTTGACTGAGCATGCGTGCCAAAAAAAAAGTGATTCTCGTACGGTCGTCAATGGCTGTAGTAATGTTGTGTGATGTACAGTAAGTAACCTGTCGTTATAATTTTGAGGATGGAGACTGAACAGTTTGCGAGGTGTTCATTATAGAGTAAAGTGTTTCCGGTCACCCGTGGCCATCACCTAGCCCCGCCCCCTTGCAAGCAAGTTTGTATTCTCACTGCTCTGTTTGAACGACGACTCTCACTGCAGTTTGAGGTAAATGAGAAAAGCTAAAATAGTTTTTGTTTTGTTTGTTTGATTTATTTTTTTTGGGGGGGCGGGGCGTGAGCTCGATCACGGAATTAATTCAACTCGTGCAAAAATCAAGGTACCACTCAATGCGTCTTGGCTCAGATGCTTAAAACATTGGCCCAAAAACGACAAAAGTGCTCCAGGACAGAAACGCCTTAAAAATGTACCCTTTGCTGTGTGACAAGGCCTAAATAACCGCTGCTGTGAGCCAGCCTAACCAGCTTTCCTTCGGGGAATGAATGGGTGTCTATATGGGGAAAGGCTCATGCCGCAACTGCGGCTAATTCCCGCTAATCCCAGTGGGGGCTCCGACCAACGAAGAGAGCCGCTTTTCAATGGTGGCCTCGCCGTCAGACTAGCTCGTTTACTCGCTCCCGGGCCGGGCCGCCGCCAGGAATGAGCTCGCTCTCTGTCCCAATGGTGCTGTTCAGACAACCATGTAAGTGACTTTTTTTTCCACTTTGTGCTACTCTTACGCTTCGTATTTTAACACATTTTTTGTCATTGAGTTGCTTTTCAACTGTCAAAATGAAAGGCGGCCTTGTTTTTACTTGGATTTAATTCGCTGTCACATTTGCGATAAAGTCACAAGGTTGGGTCACACGAGGAACCTGTTAGGCTCTTTTTTGCCCTTTTTTAAAAAAAAAGTAGACATAGTTAACGTCACATATGCTGCTTGAACCATAAACAAGCGTAGCTCTATGTAATATAAGACTTTGTCATTTACTTTTTGAATCACACTTTCGCCGGTGTAAATTTGGAAAGGGACTGCATTGTAAGCCTAATTAATACCAGACGTTTTGAATTTAGCATTAGCACTAGCGATTTGCTAGCTAAAAATAGTGTGTGGGGGCGGGGTTGTTTGTCCCCATACAACGTATGTTTAATTATAAAATTACTTAAAATAATTTGAAGTGCGTTTCAGACTGGCAGCCCTTCGCCCTCAGCGCTACCGAAGAACTAGCTCTCAGTTTCCAAAAGCTTGTTGACCTCCTGACGTCGATGATCATGTTCTAGTGTTAGCCGTCTGCACCATTTGTCATTGTCGTGCTCACCTATGGAATAAAAGGGTTGGCAACGTGTCACCCCCAACTGTGCCGCTGCCTTGGGATTATCCTCTATTTTCAGATGATGTGCTTCCAGGTTAATTCCCCAAACACAACCGCATGACAACATGCGTTTCCCCAATGACAACATTCCGGCATTTTCCAAAGACAATCCCTGATGCACTTTCATTCATTCAAACACACAAATACAAAATG
This sequence comes from Hippocampus kuda, assembly GCA_901007745.1. Lineage (NCBI taxonomy): Eukaryota > Metazoa > Chordata > Actinopteri > Syngnathiformes > Syngnathidae > Hippocampus > Hippocampus kuda. The sequence continues at coordinate 43,152 of CAAKHF010012258.1, forward strand.
AGAACACTCTTACGGGGCATGGCGCAGATGCGTGTGCTAAACAGCCAACCTGAACTGGCTCCTGATGTCATTCACTCGGCAACATAAAAATACAAGATTTGTATTTGATGATTTTTTTTTTCCTCCACTTGGTGTCCTTCCGCAGGAGATCCCTCCTCAAAATGTTTCCACAATCTGGGAAATCGATTGTCTTTGACAACTTTCCGGACCCCACTGAGACTTGGGAAATCATCGAGACCATCGGGAAAGGGACTTACGGCAAAGTGTACAAGGTGCTCAACAAGGCGGATGGAAGCAAAGCGGCGGTGAAGATACTGGATCCCATTCATGTGAGTGTCTCCACCTGTGCCCAGTTACTGTCTTAGTTTCGTTTTATAGTTTTGACTGCTCGCGCTGTTTTGCAGGACATCGACGAGGAGATCGAAGCCGAGTACAACATCCTCAAGGCTCTTTCCGACCACTCCAATGTTGTCAAATTCTATGGGATGTTCTACAAGAAGGACGTCAAATGTGGGGATCAGCTGTGGCTCGTGTTGGAGGTGAAAAGCATTTTTTGTTGGCTAGTTTGTCAAGAAATCTAAGAAATAATTTTTCATGGACGGTGCGTTTACGGTATGGCTCAAATGCAGGCGGATACTGAGTTTGGTAAAGTGGTCTCCGCAGAAACTCGATCTAAACTTGCCAGACCATGCCTATATGCAATGCAGCTGGTTTAACGCAATATGCTAGTGCTTGACTAGCACGTTGCATTTAAGGGGAACGAAAGAATCTGCTTTGAATGACTATGAATGAAGCCATCTGTGATCACTCCCACAGTAGCGCAGCCTTCCCATTTTCAACTATGCCGATTTGCACTCATCGGCGAAAATACGAACATTAGATCTAACCCGCCTCTGGGCAGAGATTCGGCACACGACCGTGGCCTCGATCCTTTTGCGTCCTGGAATGTCGTTTGCCGGGCGCTGCGCAGACGAAAGCGTGCGAGTGTGCCGATTAAAGGTCCGATTGTTCCTCGTGCTGCGTCTGGCCAATTTTGCGCGGCGGCGCTTAAATCTAGCTGCGGATTACGTAACGCTAAACCCGGCGGGAGGTGGAAGTGGAGGACGGCGCGGTGAGGATGACAGTGGCAGAGTTGACCCGTAGGCCACCTGGGGGATTTGTTTGCAAGCCAGTTGGCATGGTGGCAGTGTTTCCAGAGAAGATGGTCCTCTCGCGTGTCACAGGCTGCCTGCTCTTGTGTACAAAGTCGCCTCCCGGACAATTAGATTAAATGATACAGCTGCTTGGCTCTATTCCTGCTGCCTCGGGTCAAATGTTGAACACCAGGCAAGTGATGTGGAAGTTGAAGTTTAGACAATTTGGACGTACCATAGAACTACTTCGGTTAAATGGGAAGAAAATATTTCATTTCGGGTAATGTAATGAGATCCAAGAGAACAATAATTGAGGCACGCGGGTGTGACGTTTGTGCAGTGTTGTGCACATCTAAAAGAGAAGTAGCTCCCGCCCCGCACGTCTTCATCTCTCATATTTCATCCCCCTGCCGCGTCACCGCCGGCGAAATGTCAGACCTGTAATGGAGGTCAAGCTCGGAGCGTAAACACACACACACACACACACACACACACACACACACACACACACACACACACACACACACACACACACACACACACACACACACACACACAGCGAGGGAGATGTTGGTTTTATTTGTCTTTTTCTTTTCTTCTTGTAAGCGCTTGTGTTTGTGCTGGGATAAATCAACCTGCAGGCGTCCGCTCGACTTGATTGATGACGCCACGTAAACATGATTCACACGGCGTGAATTTTGAACGAAAAATGTCTTAATCACTGTTTTGGTTGCGCTTTCATCGATGATATGATCTTTTTTTATTGGGGGGGTTGGAAATGTTTGGGTGCAACCTCGCATTTTGAGAATTTTCACCGTAAACACATTGAATGAATTTGTGATGATTCACTTAAAAAAACGCACATTTCATTGTAAATGTTTTTTTGTTTTTTTTTTTAACAGAAGGTTTAATTATTTTCTTCAAATATTCAAGCACAGAAAAGCCATTGATTGAAAAAAAGTCAGATTTCCTGCACCAATGTGGCTGGTGGAGAGATCGAGCTTTTAGAGTACATGCACATGACGTTTACCGATGATGAGGATCTGTTCCCTCTCCACGGATTCTGTCCCCTTCCTCTTTTTTTTTCCCCTCTCAACAGTAATTTCTCCCCCCTCTTCCTCCCCTGAGCGCAGCCCAAAGAAGCCTGCTCATTAACAACAAGCTGCATCCTCCTCTTTTCTTTCCCCATTCATGAAGCGTGATGAGAGGACACTTTCATGTGGCCCCGCGCGCTCCAATTTAAGCAGGCGGGCAGCTGCAAAGTGCTTCAAAGAAAGCGGGCCACCGCTGGGCCCCCCACTTTTATTTTGTCATCAGGAAAAAAAAACAAAAAACGATTGATTTGCATGCGCACATCACAAAGGAGGCAAACGTTCCGAGACGAGTTTTGAAAAGGTGCATGGCCCCCCCAAAAAAATTTAAAAAGTCGCAATTAAATTGAACTATGGGCCTTTTGCTGTTCTTCTCCTGACTGTTCAAAAAAATAAAATAACGTGTTTGTCTGCAGTCATCAAAAGTTGGATGAGTCAGCGGCGCGTTTCATCTTGACATTTTGTTTCATCCGCTTGGGGTTTCTTTGATCGGCCGGCCGCTTATTTGCATGACTAAACGAACCCCTGACCCAGCCGAGAATATGCACCGACACATTTTAACGTAGGCTGTAGAACAGCGGGAAAGATCACGTTTAAGATGTGCCAAATATGGGCCACTGGAGTTTGGGTTTCAAGATACTGTTGTGGTTTTTAGATTGAGGTTTCAAACAAGGGCTAGGTTTTCAAATTTGGGTTTTGAGATGGAGGTTAACTCATTCAGTACCAGCCAATTCTGGACCAAGTCTGAAAAGACGTTTAAAAACGTCTTTGGGAGTGAACGAGTTAAGGTTTCAAGCCTGGGTTCGGTTGTCAAGATTCAAATTTATGTTTCAAGCCAAGTTTAGCGTTTCCAACTGGAGTTGGGTTTTCAAATTATGCTTTTAAGACATGCTTAGGGTTTCAAAACTGGGTTATGGTTTCTACAATATTGTTAGAGTTTCACATTAGGGTTCCAAAAGCCAAGATTTGGGTTTTCAAACGATTTTGTGAAGACATGGATTTGTTGGGAATCAGGGTTTCAAAAATGGGGTTCAGGTTTGAAACGGATGCACTGATCCAAATGCGTTTTTCGTTTTCTGCCTTGGAGGAGGTCTGCGCGCTTCTGTCTTGGGTTTGCTCGATCTGCTTTCTGCTTTGTACAAGCGCTCCGGGGGAGCAGATTTTCCCCCAAGAAAAACCTCAGCGAGCACATGTATGGCCCAATTAGGCTTTTGTTTTTCAAGAGCTGGGAAATGGGTGTAATTATAAAAGAAGACACGACGCGCCTGGAGAAATTTTTACCGTTTGCCACCCGACCGCAGTGACGGATGCGCATTGAAAGGCGAAGCGCGCACGTCGCCATGTTGACAAACAAATGTCAAATTCTTATTTTTTTTTCTGCCGTTTCTGTTCCGCCTACGAGCGACGCGACTGAAGCGTCTAATTTAACCCCCCCTGCTGCCTCCCCCCCTTCTGAATCTTTCAAGAAAAAGCCTTAAATGGAGGGGTATTATCGTTTCCATGGCAACCGAATGGGTCATTTTCTGTTGTTTTTGCGAACGGGTGCCTGGCTCCCCTTCTGACTGTGCAGTCGCACAGCTGGCACAAACGGCGGGGAGGAACTCTTGGCATCTTGCGCGTGCCGAATATTGAGCCCATCATCAGATTAGAAATGAGCGTCCACCGCGTTCCCTTTCTTATCCTCCTCCACGAAGCCACCTGTAAAAAAGATGCGCATGAACGACTCTTGCCCAATCTTGCCATCAAAACCGCCCGCTCAGGCCCCACCCGAATGATGGCCCAGATTTCCCCAGAAGTGCCGAATTGCTATTTTTATTTTCTTTTTTCAATTCTTATTGTGTCTCTTTTGTAGCTTTGCAACGGCGGCTCTGTGACAGATTTGGCCAAAGGCATGTTGAAGAGGGGGGAGCGCATGGACGAAGCCATTATTGCCTTCATCCTGCATCAGGCCCTCATGGTGAGCTTGGAAAGACTTTGAACGTCCGTCTTCATTAGTAGGACAATCCAACGCAGTACGAGGTATCCATATCGGGACACTACTGGCCTTATTTTAAGGATATCGGGTACTTCTAGAGAGGGCCAATACCCCAATACCAGCCACTGATACCTACGCTAGAATAGTAGGCGCTGTACTGCGGGAATTTGCCACATTGGCGAATCGTCACCTGCATCCGAATGAAAGGTCTTTGTTTACAATTTTTTTTTGTCGCGTTAAATGAAATTGTCTATCTCAAAAGTACGAGAGGTATCGTCAGAGTAAATAGTCGTCGTGTACTAGCGTGCGCTTTGTCCTCACTTGTCAAACAACTTTAGCAGTATGACGTCTGTGTTACTAGCGAGGCACACCTGCGCACTAGTTGCCAATTTCTTGCTAGCGGATTTGCTAGTGACATTGTCATTGTGAATACGAGCAATCTGGAATTAATGTCCAACTGGCTTTTGTTTCCATCATCAGATGCTTCAAAAAGTTGTTCCGCTAATTAATTTTTTTTGTTTTGTTTTAGGGACTCCAGCACCTGCATGTCAACCACACCATCCACAGGGACGTGAAAGGCAACAACATCCTGCTGACCACGCACGGAGGCATCAAACTGGTCGACTTTGGTACGTGACGCACCTCAAAGGCAAATTCATCACATGGGGGCGGGGTCAAGCGCTCCCATAAAATATGACGACTTTAATCCGAATTTGTTCAGATGCGCTTCTTACGCAAGTCTTGTCAAACATGTTCCACCTTCCGTAAACTGTGTGCTAAGATTTGACCGTTTTCAAAACACACACCGACTGCCAAGAATATGTCAACAAGCTTCCCGTTTTCATTATAAGTAAAAGTGCTCCATTTGGAAACACGTGTAGGTTTGCATTTAGCCTGCGCTTCCCTTAAAAGCTTCCCCCCACCCCCACCACAACAGTGAAGTGCATGTCTCTCTTATGAAGATGAGGACAAGGGTGCCGTGGGTGCGTGCGCGCGCGTGTAAGCGGGGCTTAATGGAATCTGTTAATACGTGAAGTTGCTGCAAAAGAGCCTTTTCCGAGAGTCACTCGTCCTCCTCTCAAAAGCTCGCGGGGGGGAAAAAATGTTTCTCACCACTTTTGCATTCACTCATCTTGAAGTGGTGAAGCTGTGCTATGTCACAGTTTTTTAAATGAATTTTTTTGCGCACACACTGTGTAGCAGAATTGTCATGCAATGTTATTTATTTATTAAAGATTATTATTATTATTATTGTTTTTTTTTTTGCATCTGGAGTATAGTGCCACAAAATACCGGGTTAGGGTTTTGTTGTATACTTTGTGTAGTAGTTGTTCGAAGCGTCATAATTACTGATAACTGTATGCACATTCCGTGCGCTCGTCTATGCTGTTTTGGATTATATGCTAGCGATAAGCTAGCGGAATTTCGTTCAACACAATTAGAGGAGGAGTGCTGCTTGTAGGTGTTCAAGTATCAACCGTTTAAAGGTTTATCATTGCCGTAGCAACGATACTAGTTTCCATTAGGCCGTCCGCAGTGTTTAACATTGTTAGCATTTCGTGGTACCATTAAGCTAGCTGACGTTATTTTAGGGTTTGGTGGTAAAAGTACAACTACGTGTGTGATGTAATGGTGTGAGAGTATGGGAATTGTTTGTGAAATATTTCAGCATGTGTTTTGATGTGTAAAAGTACATTTTGTGCTAGAATTTCAGCACTTTATCTGGCATTAGTATTCAGGTCAAAGCGCAGGAATAAAATGGATTTTTTTGGGGACAGGAAAAACTGCCATTACAGTCGTGCATCGAAATTCCGACCCCTTCATTGCGTCGTCCTTCGGCAAGGTCGCCAGCAGGCAGTCAAGTGGGCCGATAAGGCGGCGCATCCCCGGGGTTTGTCTCATACCTGCGAGACCGTTGGAAACTGAGCGACGTCGATCGTGCGGACAGAGAAGCTGACAGCGCTGACGCTTATCAGCTCTCAGTCGCGGCCAATCACAGCCAGGCAGGACATTTGGAGTCAGCAAGGAGAAAGCAAACGCGCGGCCTGAGCAAAGCGTTGAAGGAAAACGTGCTCGGTCGGGCGGGCGGGTGCCGAACTGCGTCATGGATGGATTAATCCTCCCACCCCCGCCCGACATCGGCGGAGGGGCTTCTGCTACGCTGAGCGGATAAAGCCCCCGTTGTGACTCATCACCAGCAAACGCACAAAATAGAAATGCGGTAAACATTTTCACATGCAGTTCGTACCAAACAGAACATATTCATTTCACGATTATTCTTATGATGCATTTATGTCATGCCAATCAAGGTAGACTCTGACCTAATGAAAGAACTACAGCACATTTGGTTTTTCAGTGTTCCCGAAAATGTCGTCACCTTTTGCGATTTAAAGCAAGACCACATTTGCATGTCAAATATTCCTTCGCGATGCTTTCATTCGCTTTTTTAGTCTCGGTTGCCATCGTGACTAATTTCCCTTTGCTGTGTAAACCGTTTTTGTGTGTGTGTGTGTGTGTGTGTGTGTGTGTGTGTGTGTGTGTGTGTGTGTGTGTGTGTGTGTGTGTGTGTGTGTGTGTTCGCCGCAGGTGTTTCTGCCCAGCTGACCAACACTCGCCTGAGGAGGAATACCTCCGTGGGAACGCCCTTCTGGATGGCGCCAGAGGTGCGTTTGCCCCCCCCCCCCCCCCCCCCCC
>CAAKHF010012258.1:56402-73167 GCA_901007745.1 Hippocampus kuda
CCCCCCGCTCCCTCTGTGGTGAAATCAATTGAGCAAGAAGTTTGCCATCACCGTGTTGTATCTCGCAGGCCAACAACCAGTCCCTCCAGGAGAAGATCCTGCTGGTCAACAGCCTGGTGGAAGCTTTCGGAAACGCCTGCACGGCCATCAACGACAACTCCAGTCGCTTCGGCAAGTACCTGGAAATGAAGTTCACCGCTGGAGGGACGGTGGTGGGCGCCAAGATATCCGAGTATCTCCTGGAGAAGTCCAGGGTCATCCACCAGGCTGTGTAAATATTACATTTTCATCCATTATTATTATTCATATTATTATATGAATAATAATTGGATGGATGTCTATCTATTTATGGCGCTTGTATGTTTCCACAGGGGGGAGAAGAACTTCCACATCTTCTACTACATCTACGCTGGCCTGGCCGACAGGAAGAAGCTGGCCCACTACAAGCTGTCTGACAGCAAAACGCCAAAGTAGCTCGAATGCACACGAGCAAACACTCTTGCTAACAGCACAAAAAATGATGAGGAAAAAAAAAAAACAAGTGTTGAGTTTCTATTCAAACCATTTTTTTCCCAAAATTGTATGATTCAATCCAGTAAGCAAGAAAGTAAAATATGTAAGTTGGCTTGTGCATGAAAAGAGCAAAACCTCCCGCCTCGGGATGCTTCATGACATTTGCAGTAAGAACGCAAAAAAAATAAAAAATGGAGGCGGACGCAAGTTGACAGCACGCAGCTCATTGTGATTTCCCAATCCAACCCTCTCGTGCTTCCCGTGTGCCGCGCAGGTACCTGTGTAACGAGCACGTTAAACTGGGGCCCGACATTGTGAGCAACGCCCGCTACAAGGAGCAGTTTGACGCCGTGGAGCAGTGTTTCAAAGTCATTGGATTTTCCCTGGAGGTAATGCACTGCTCGCCCACATCGCCTTGATGCCAATCGTCGGCCGTGCCCCCCCCCCCACACTCCGTGCGACGAGGCACCTCAAAAAGGACAAACCGCAGAGTCTCTTCATCATCGCTGTGCTGGCTAATGAAGCGATGATGGCCTGTGGGATCTGGCCGTCAATAGCACTTACTATTGTCAATGCAAGCTGCACTCGAGGAGAAGCCTTTCTGGTGACAGAGAAATTCAATGCGATAGGAGTCAAAAAGTTGGCCATTTTCAAGCAAAACTTTTGTCATTTTTTTTTTTTAAATAAAGCATTTCTCACCCCCCAGTTACAGTGAATGGGAAATAGGGACCAACACTTGCCTGTAATTGACACCCCCTCAAAATTTTTAGACGCCAATAGATGCTACAGGATAGCACTGAAGCCCTACTTTTGTCCAAATGAAGCTCCTCAGATCCCCAGGAGTTCAGGGGGACCTGAGTTTGAGAACCACTGTTCGAGTTTACAAGTCGTCTATTCTTTTCCCAGTGATCATTTCAAATGAAGTTTGCATTTGCAGGAGCTGGGCAGCGTGTACAGCACCCTGACGGCCATCCTCAACGCGGGCGACATCGAGTTCTCCGCAGTGGTTTCGGAGCACCAGACCGACAAGAGCAACATCGCCAACATGTCCATCCTGGAAAACGGTGAGAGAAGCACTCTACTGTTCGTTTCCCATGCACGCCTAAGTTGTGGGCCAAGAAGAACCTCGTGCGAACATAATTTCATAATACTCCATTGTGTATATTCTTTATCCTCTGCAAAAAAAAAAAAACTCCATGAATGCTGATTACTGAGTAGTTGTGACTGCCTTCTTGGTATTTTTATGTATGCAGTATACTGCCCCCTAGTGGCTGACACGTGTACACCAGAAGGAACACAGCAATGTCCATTGACGAATCATAATGCACAAAATAAATTCTTAACTTCTGTGTATATATGTTATTACTGTATGTTTTTGTGAAGTACAATGCTGCAGAGTGCTATTACTCTCATTAAAAACATTTTTTTTTTTTCTCGTCTGGAGTAGAGGCACTACTTCATATTTTGTCATCTTCACGATTTGATATTTTTGCTCTTTGTGGCTGGATGGATGGGTGCTGTTATTTACTGTTTTTTCCCCTCCCCTCTCCTCCTCTCACCTCAGTGGCATCCTTGCTGTGCATCCGCTCCGACGAGCTCCAAGAAGCCTTGACCTCACACTGCGTGGTGGCCCGGGGCGAGACCATCGTGCGGCCCAACACGGTGGAGAAGGCGGCGGAGGTGAGGGACGCCATGAGTAAAGCTCTGTACGGCCGCCTCTTCAACTGGATCGTCAACCGCATCAACGCGCTGCTCCGGCCCGACGGCCAACTCGGGTGAGGGTGCCACACACCCGCGGCGCGGCGCGGTTTGACCTGACATCATCCACTGACTGGGCTTCATCCTCCAGAGAGGACGACAAGGGCTTGAACATCGGCATCCTGGACATCTTCGGCTTTGAGAACTTCAAGAGGAACTCCTTCGAGCAGCTCTGCATCAACATTGCTAATGAGCAGATCCAGTTTTATTTCAACCAGCACATCTTCGCCTGGGAGCAGGTAACTTCCATCCATAACAAGGTGCATACTGTCTTTCTTCTAAATCCAAACAAGCAATTCCAAATCGTCTTAGCCCATTGAAAGGAATGGAAATGTCATTAATGCGTTTCAGCGACATAGAAAACGCCAACAAAAAATATTTGTACCGTCTTTTTTAATGAGGTGAAATATCACTCCACATGGTTGGACTTGATAAAAATTTATAGTTATAAAATAAATATACAGAAAGTAAAAAAAAAAATTTGTGCATTAGGATTTCACTCTTCAATGCCAAACAGACATACATAATACACCAAAAGTTTCATGACTCAATAAGATGCAGTAATATTTTTTCATTTTTCACATAACTGAACTTGCAGGCATATTTTCTTTGAGAGGTCATGAGGTTCAAATCTGGTCTTACTGCTGTATCAGAGTTGCACAACGTCCCATCCAAAGCAGTCACCTTCATTCACAGCAGAGTGGGACTCCCTTTTCTTCCTTTATGCAGTCCTCTTGGAGGGGCGAGGGCGGGTCGGTGGTTGCGTCCCCAGGGGGGTGCAGAGAATGGTTTGTTAATGTTAAATTATTTGCTCTCACCCATGGAGAGCGGCCATAAATCAGCCTAAACGAGGCTCAATTAGGAAGGGGGGGTGGACGCTGCTCAGCATTAGATTTAAAATCGACTCTTGGGAGTTCTTGTTGGCACCAGGCCCAGACATACATTTGTCCTATACTGCCACCATATACACTTGAGCAGACGGGAGTTGTTCCCAGGTTCATTTTAAATGTATTGCTCATGTGTTCAAGCTGTGCTGCATCAAACATTTTGACCTTTTTCGTGATCGAAGCAGATTTGATGTGCATTTTGTGGTTTCTATGGTAAATCCATTCCCATTATAGGGTACCAAGCCCTGCCGCAAATAGGGAGAAGACTTGAATTTGGACCACTAAATTCCCCACTTCCTAACTGTAGCTTGTGTGCAGGACGAGTACCTGAATGAGGACGTGGACGCTCGCATGATTGAGTACGAGGACAACCGGCCACTGCTGGACCTGTTCCTGCAGAAGCCAATGGGCATGCTGTCCCTCTTGGACGAGGAGAGTCGCTTCCCACAGGCCACCGATCAGACGCTCGTCGGTGGGTTCCTTCTCACAGCTTTGGAAACCTCTCCTTAGTTTCTCGTCAAGTTGTAACCGTGACGGTGTGATATTTTAGAGAAATTTCAAGATAACCTGAAGACCAAAAGCTTTTGGAGGCCAAGGAGGATCGACCTGGGATTTGGTATTAATCACTACGCTGGAAAGGTATCTTCTCTTCCTTAAGAGGATTTGAATTTGTGAAATACTTTTTTCATCCAGTGTTTAAAAAAAGAAAACATTAGCCAATAAAATACAACAGCAGTCTTTTTAGTGTCAGTTTTAGGGAAATGTTTGTAAATATTGAGACGAACAAATGGGGACCTCGCCTGGTGCCTTGTGGTGCTCCACATGATTAAATGATTATTCATCCCCAAGGGAAGTTCACGTCATCAATTGTGAAGACTATTTTGCGATCCAGATTTTGGCAAGAAACAAACTAGATGTACATAATTTGCTTTAACGGGCCACTTGTACTGATACTTTGACAACTATGATTGAAACTCTCAGGTGATCTACAACGCCGCAGGATTCCTGTCCAAAAATCGAGACATGTTGTCGGCGGACATCGTCCTCCTGCTGAGGTCCTCGGAGAATGAGCTCGTTCGTAAACTTGTCACCCATCCCCTCACCAAAACAGGTGAGTACCGTCAACCCTGGTTGCTATTCCTCACGAACAAATGTTTAGAATTTTAGTTTAAATCCTAAATATACCCCCAAAAATATGATCCCAGACCATTTCGGATGCTGGCATGTATGACCAGTTACTACTTTCCTATCAGCCATTATTTTTAGCGTTGTTAAAGTCTTCAATATAGGAAAACCTTATTTAAAAAATAAATCAGCCGGGCTGATAGAAATTAGCAAAGATGTAAGTAGAGTGACTAAACTTTCAAGCAGCTGCTACTTTAACACACACAGAACATCAACACATAAAACGTGTGTAAGAAGAGCAAAATTCAACCAAAACGTCTGCTAGCCTAATGCTAGCATCTTCTTCTTTTCCTTTCGGCTTGTCCCTTTTCAGGGGTTGCCACAGCGAGTCATTAATTTCCATACTAGCCTAATGCTAGCATGTGATGCGATAATTCTGCTGCATCTCTTCCTGTGGGGCTCAGTGCTGCCCGGCATGTTGTGGCACAAAATGGTACTGCACTCAAATTCAGACATACCTGTAAATTCTAAAAACCAATTAAAAAAAAACACTTAAAATTGTACAAAGAACCATATCGTGATCATAAAAAATGGTTTGAGACATGTCCCCAAAATCACCTTTTTTTTTCCCTCCCTCAGGCAACCTTGCCCACACGAAAGGCAAAGCCGTCAACACACTCCTCACCCCCCGCACCCCCACTCGCACCCTCACCTTCGCCAAGGTACTCTGCACACTCAGCTCTGCACGTTTCTTTCCACAAAGGCTGTTTTTGTTTTTTTAATTCTCAGCCATTGGCTTTTATTTTCTAAACTAAAGGTGAAACCCTCTCATTTGTTTCTTCCCCTTGTTTTGCTGCGTGTCTGTGGTAAAGATGGGAGTGCTTACCTTGTACAGTTCCTTTGCTTTCATCGAGGTAACCATTATATTTCACATGTTTTTCCTTTCTATTTATAACCCTTTCCTCTGCTCCAGTCGAGTCTTTTTTGCTACATGCTTCCAAATTGCGCCCTGGACTTAACATTCTTTGCCATTAAAGAGCAATCAGCGTACACACATCGAGCTCAATGTCATGTTTAGCTTGCATGTAGTCCACTTTCGATTTCCGAAAAGCTAATCGGCTCTTTTGTTGTTTGGTTTCTGCATTTTGGGCATCTGTTTTGCAGCTGAGATTTAGAGCTGACGGCTGACCAAAAAAATAATAAATTAAAAAAATGTTTTTTTGATGCGCCTCTTGCTGACACAGTCCAATGATGCATTCCTATTATCATTATAAAATGGCGATTGGTTGTTTTGTTTTGTTTTTTACACATTCACCTGGAAGGTATAAAAATGCATAAGGGACTACTGTACATGTGGTCGTTTTTGACAATTTTTTTTTTTTTTTGTCTAGCCGTTTGACACAGACACACCCTACCATCCTCGAGAAACCACCAACATGAGAACCCAGACGGTGGCATCCTACTTCCGAGTAAGAGATATTGTTGACATCAAATGGTAACCTTTTGCCACTATTTGGCCACTTTGAGCAATTGAAACCCATGAAAACTATGTTCATGTTCTTTCTTTTTCAAAATGTGTGTTCATTCTCGACACGAGACATTTTTAGACAAAGGATGCAGTCGTTCCTGAAAGTGAAATGGAGCCAATGAATGGCCCAATTTTGATTTGATGAAGTAGAGATAACCCTTCACTGACTGTAAAAAGATTTTTTTTAAGTGGTACTGTTCTAAGAATATTTTACAAAAACGAACCACGTCAAATATTAAGCCCTTGTGCTCCTACTAGTACTCCCTGATGGATCTGCTGTCCAAGATGGTGGCAGGGCAGCCCCACTTTGTGCGTTGCATCAAACCCAACAACGACAGGCAACCCAACAAGTTCGACCGGGAGAAGGTTCTGGTCCAGCTGCGCTACACAGGAATCCTGGAGACGGCCAAGATCCGGCGGCAGGGCTATTCGCATCGCGTCCCCTTTGCTAATTTCCTCAAGAGGTCGTCATTGACGTCGATTTCTCAAACAGGTTTTTGTGCTCGTATCTGTCCAATCGCTGATGATTGGTTGTTCCAGGTATCACATCGTGGCGTTCCATGCTGACGAGGAGCCCGCGGTGACTCCGGAGACATGCGCGACCATTCTGGAGAAAGCCGAGCTAGAGAACTGGGCCATGGGCAAGACAAAGGTGGGAAGAAATCATCCTCGAGTTATTTGATTTAGGTGGATAACATGATGTACATTCAAACCAGATCGTGACTTTAAATTTCTTCTATTCTGTTTTTATTGTTGTTTAGTCTCATGTTATTTTTCATCTATTCAAGAAATGCTGTTCCCACGTATGAGCAATACAATTATTGTGACATCTATGCTAATTTGTGTTAGCCAGTCTATAGGATTCGACATTATATGTTAGCATTAAGCTATATTTTTTTTTTGTTGAAGAAATTATATGGTTTGATTGAAAATGTTGGTCATGTAAATCACACATTTCCACCTGTCGCGGCTTCGACTGGACGGACTGAACACAGGTTTACTTTCGGCGAATTTGGCTCGTCCAGGTTTTCCTCAAGTACTACCACGTGGAGCATCTGAATCTGATGGTGCAGCAGGCCACGCAGCGCATCGTGCTGCTCCAAGCCTGCGTGCGAGGCTGGCTGGGCTCCAGACGCTACCGCAGGCTGCTGAAGGAGCGACAGCATGGCGCTCTGGTGCTGCAGTCCGGTGAGTCAGCCGTGCCATGTTGAGCGCAACCCCACTAGCACCGAACTGTGTCATTCTTTTGCTTCCATGCCCAGCTTACAGAGGCTATAAAGTGCGGAAGAGGGTCTCAGACGACAAGAACAAGAAGCTGGAAGCCTTTGTCGTCCGGTTTCAAGCTGGTAAGGGCCGCTCGGAATAGGGTGGAAGAAAGTGTGGTTTGTTTTCGAATGACACCAGTTGCATCGCTGTTGTCAGTCTGCAGGGGGTATCTTGCCATGAAGAAGTTCAAGGAGTTGGTGGAGGAGAAACACAGAGCGGCAAGCAAGATTCAGGCGCACTACAGAGGCCACAGGGAGAGGAAGAATTTCAAAAGGAAACGGTAGGAGAGGCAAACTGTGCTCCTTCGTCCACAATATTAAGTTGGCCCTCTCGTTTTCAGAGAAGCCTTGGAGAAGGTGAAAGGAGAGAATGCTCCGAACGCCGATCAAGAGAAGCCGCCTGAACCGGACCAGAGCATCGCCGAGGACATTCGTCCAGCTTCAAGCGCCGAAACACGAACTGAAGACGAGGAAGCCAAGGCTGCCGTGGTCCTGCAGACCAACTTCCGAGGCTACAAGGAGAGGAAGAAGTTTAAGGAGAGAAAGAAGACCATGGCCGGATCCGAGCTGCAGCTGCCACCCGTGTCACCGCCGGAAGCCGAATGTGGCCAAGAAGAAGCGGAAGGTGCCAAGAGCCCCGAGGAGGAGGACGAAGATACATATGAAGCGGAGGAGAACGGAGACAGCGATCACACGCAGGTGCCGGACGACGAAGACAACATCGAAGTGGCGGATGAGCTGGTGATTGGATCCGGGGAAGAAGTCCGGCCCGAAGAGAACAGAGACTCCTCGATCTCGCAGGAGGAGTCCGAAGCTACCACGGTTCTCCAGAGTAATTTCAGCAGCCACGAGGAGAGGAAGGGGCTTCAGGAGGAAGCCAAGAGCAACCGAAAGAACCGCTATGAGCAGGAAACTTCCGACGAAGATGCCGTGGAGCAGGACAGCGCAGACCCGGAGGAGTCCAAGGCTGCCACGGTCCTTCAGAGTAACTTCAGGGGCCACCAGGAACGCAAACGACTTGAAGAGGAAGGAAAGACCACAGAGAGTAGGACAGAAGAACTCAAAGTGGTGCCAGAATCCTTTGAGAACCTTGAGGTCCTGGATGGAGAAGAGGCAACCGAGAAGCCTTTATTGCCCAACGATGTGGAGCTCGAATTAACCCAGGAGGCTTTGGATGCCTCTGATGTTCTGTTGGAATGTGACGCTGAGAAATGGCGGGAGGAAGAGGCCGCGTTAAAGATCCAAAGTCACTTCCGAGGCTATAAGCAGCGCAAGAAGACGAAGGCCAGCAAGCAGGCGGCGCAGGAGGAAGCCCAGCAGCTGGAGACCTTCTCCAAACAGGTCACTTACAAACACACACTTGGCGCGCTTGATTTCCCAAGGTATCAAATAGCGAACTATGTTGACGTGAGTATGATTATTCTTGATTATTTAACCTGATAAGGTGCATGTGAGTTGTCCCCACCGTTCATTCCCCAGCTCACTCCCACAACTGCTCTACGTCCTCCGCAGATCGCAAAGACTTCTCACCACTTTGTGGCCCTGCAGCAGAAATTGACGGAGATTATCCAGGCCCATCAATCAAACCCGGAGAGGAACGGCATGTTTGTCAAGGAGAAACCAATCAATGGCTTTGCTTCCCCGATGCACAAATCACGTAAGAGATCGACACATTTGTATTGTGTTTAATCTTCAACAATGATGTCACAGGATTCTTGTGTAAAATAGAAAAAGATGTTATTCCGAGGTTCTGGTCATTCTTTTATTGTAAAGTCTTACATTTGATCAAAGCAGCCTTCGAAAGGGCCTAAAAAGTCATAAATTGAACTGATTTTGAAATATTGGGCAACTCTTATTTTCAGCCTTTCATTTGTCCAAACAGCACATGCCCCCCACCACCCACCCCCTTTTCGAGCTCATCCATCTTTCAGTGAGATGCGTCTGAGTCGTTCCCGCGGAGATGTTGGGATTTGATTTGCAAATATTTCGGTTGCGCCCACAATCCAGGAACAGTCGAGGATATTTTGACTCCGCGAGCTTGAGCTTTTATTTCCGCCTTTTGCGGCAAGGAACACGATGCTATCTGCGCGGCCGTTCCCGCGAGGCTTGATTAGATCGGGTAGCCGGTGAAAGTCAAGTGGCCAGGCAGGAAGCGCTTCTCTATCCGACGTGTCATCAAAAATAAGTAATTACTTTTTGGGAAGGTGAGCGGCGACAGGCGGCAAACGCAAAGTTCACCGCGGATGCTCACGGGACGCTAATGATGCCGTTGGCTCATCTGTCACTCTCTTTTCAAATTATAATGGGAAATAATCATGGAGGGCTGACGTGTTTGGGAATGATTTTCACATTTCAATTAGATTTGATAGTGCCGCGATATTTCAGGATATGTTTGGGGTTTTTTTTTTTTTTTTTGGATGAATCATCAGCTGGCAATCACACGGACATTAATATTCACTTTCTCAAGCTGTGCTATTCAAACACAACTTGTACAACAAAAGACAATTTAACATTGTATTTTTAAACACCAACAAATTCAACCAAACCATATCATTTCATCAAATGAAAGTTAGCTAGTTTAATGCTAACATATACTGCGGAACAGCATTGACAAGCTCATGGAGATTAGCATATGGACTCATAAAGTGCTACCGTAAAACACATAAAGCAGCAACACAACAGAGCATACAACGAAAAAGAATTTAACACCGTGTAATTATAATTAAACACCGACAAACACCATATTTTGTCTGACCAAAGTATGCTAGCTTAATGCTAACAACACATTATGCGAAACAGTAGATGGGCTTCGGTTTACAGCAATAATACAAATGCTATTTTAATACACACGGACCAGCAACGCATACAAACAAAGCATCCAGCAACACGCGAAAAATTGGACTGCTTTTTAACGTATGACATCATCACATCTACTTGCCCTTTACTGACTTTTCCTGCGCGGAACACATGGCCCCAGGTCTCCTGTAAACTTCAGCGCTTTATTTCCCCGGGTTCATATTCATGCCCGTAATCATCAACTCCATCATCATCATCGCGCAATAAACACGTCGGTCCCAATGCTCCTCACGGGAAAGGTCGTCAAAGCTTAATCGCGTTGTGTGACAATTGCGACGGGGAATTAATTGGCAGAATCGTAGAATTGTTTGCGCCAATACCAAATGACCTTTTCAATGATATTGTAAACTTTCCACTCGCTCTTCTTGCTCTGGCTAGTTTTTATTCACCTGTTCGCTCTCGTGCGAACGTGATTAATAAGAAGTAGCGCGGGAAGGTCAACGTGATGTATTTGCACGAGCGCAAGAGTGTTACAGGCCGACAAAAATGATCAATCATCGGGAAATGGTTCTCCAGATGCTCCAAAACCTTGCTGGTGGCTAAAGTACTCGTACTCTGTTATAAAGTAGAAGTACAGATAAAACACAGATTCAACTTCTATACTTGGTTCAAAACTTTTCAAGTACGCGCTCTGAAATGTCTGAAAGTAAAAGTATGGTATAGAGGGCTACTATTGGAAAATTCAAAGCGTTGGCAAGGCCTGAGGTTAAACTGCCCGTGCGGATGGAGGTCAGCTCAATGGGACAAAGGTCGCAGCCGGGTCAACTGTGCGGTGAGCCGCTCGGCCGGAATTAATCAACTTTGCCTCAAATTGCAGCGCGGTGGGACGACTGGTTAGCATGCTAGCCTCACAGCTTTCCACACGAGAACGTTACACAAAGTTGTGCATATTCATAGATGAGCGGTTTCTCCCTGTATCTGCATGATGGCTTCTCGTCAAACGTCGTCGTTTCCCACTCTTTCAGCCGACAAGAGACTGTCGCGGCCCCCCCGCCGCACCCTGCAGCCAAAGACCCTCAACACTCCCGAGGACTCCACCTACTACACGTTGATCCACGTGAGTGGCCTGAAAGATATTCTCATATTAAAAAATGTTGGGGGTAAAAACAGCGGCTCATTCCTTTCATCCTTTTCGCGGTGTAGCTGAGCACCGCGGCATTTCCTTCACTTCGGATAGCTTTATGGTGCGAACTGAAAAAAGGTTTACATTGAACTAACTGTGCCAAGACAGCATGTTTACACTGAAGATGATGATGGCCGACGTGTTCGCTCTTCCCCGCAGCGCTCCGTTCAGGATGACAAACGCAAGCCGAGGAAAGAGGAGTAAGTGCATTTAACATCCTCTTAACCGCCGACGCGCGGTGACGCCTCATGGCGGACTTAACGACACGCCGTGTCCAATTTTTACAAGCGTCGTCTTGTGTGGCGTCCACACGCCGGACATGTTCAGTGACGTTTTATGATACGAAATATAAAATGTGGCTGGCCGCCTTTGCAGGACATGGAAGGTGCTGAGAGAAGGGACAATGTGAGCACAGGTTCACATTATACAACCGAGTGAACACGAAAAGGGCTCAAGGTTCGTAATCATGCGATGGATGGGAACATTTTACACGCGCCATTAGGAAGGAAGAGAGGCCATCAAGAGACTTTGACTGAAGGGGGAGGAGTCAATAGATGGTCATGTCGTGTGTGCGTGCCCAAAATAAATCAAACCGATGAATCTCCTCGCCTCTGAAACCTCTGTGTATGTTTTATAAAAAGGAATGTGGGCGAATAGTGGTGATGAGGGGACTTAAAACACAGCCCTGTGGAACTCCAGAAAGATATTTGGGAATCTTTCTCTACAGCCAGCACAATTATTATCGTGCAGATCACTTACGTACGAACTGAACATCAACACAAACGTTTTGGCCTTGACTCTTGCTCGTCCGTCCTCGTAGTCCGGGTAAGCTTGTGGATGTGGACCAGCACTACTACCAGGCTTTGCCCACCAGCAAGTCCATGCCCGCCATTGTTTCCGAGGAAGCGTCATCCAAAAGCAGTCTCCAGCGCAGGGTGTCCGAGGACCAGAGACGCCCCGTGGAGACCAAGCCAGAACCTGCTGAGACCAGACAGCCAGAAGAATCCAAGCCAGAGGCCAAACCTGCCAAAAACAAAAGGTGTCTTTGTTCATCTAGCTATGCCAGTGGTGTTTAGTGACAAACAAAACAATTCAATGGTCTTCCGTGAAAGCTGTGTGCTGCCAGACATATTGTGGCACTCCGTGGTACTACATCAAAGGGGTGCTACTCTAAAGTGGTATAAGAGCCCATTTAAAAAAAATGATTGCTTCAAAATCAGCAATACTGCAAAGAGGGTTGGTGGGTCACTATTATACTGAGCCCTGTAAAGTTTGGTAATCACCGTAACAAAGCGTTTGAAAAAACAAAAACAAAAACATTTCATCACTCGTAGCTTCTGCCCATACACATTTTCTCTCATTAAAAAAAAACACTTGAAACAAATTAACTTGTTTATCCAGGGAATCTACTTAAAAAGAAACAACAACCCCGAGGCCGCGCTCTCAAATGAGAGCGCAGATGGCGCACGGCGTTCCGTGCCGTCGTCTGGCTGCGAGCGTTTAGGTGGAGATTTAAAGCCAATCTAATTACGGGAGATTCGTCGTAGCGAGGACGCCCGCAGCTTTCTTCACGTCTATGAAGTGTTTGCTTTTTTTTTTTTTTTTTTTTAACCGTTTCTCCCCCATGCTGCAAGTGTGCAATGTGTATATATATTTTTTTGCGTCGTCCACAGTCGCTCCGTTGCCAGAATGCTGTCTGCCAGCAGTCACATCGACGATAACCCCTACGACTTCAGGCACCTTCTGAGGAAGACCTCGCAGAGACGAAGACTCATCAGACAGTACCGAGCAAAGGACTGAACTTTCTTTTTTTTCCCTTTTTTTTTTAAATAATCAAACAATGGTGACAATGACAAGAAATGGTTTCTTATCATAAATTTGCACTAAAACAAAACTGACCTATGAGAGCTTTTTAGACAAGATGACCAGATCTGTGAATAACAAGCTTTACTTTAAAAAGAAAGCTTGTAAATAAAAGCCTTGCAATTTAGTCTCTTTATTTTCATTTTGTATTTTTCTTTTTTTCCAATTGGTTTATATGAACAAAAAAAAAACGTAAGTCTGTACACAACCTAAAATATCTACTCAATCAAAAAGAGACATATGGCACATCAACTTTTGAATATATTCCAGCAGATGCACCCTTTAAATTTTCAATTTTGGGCAATATGTAAATGTAACATAGAGACAAAGTACTAGGGACCAAGTTGTGTGCCTTGGGGTGCTCCAGATGACAAACCAGAGTGAAAATTTAACGTCTTCAAGAAAGCCAACATGCATGGTTCTGAAATGTGGGAGGACATAAAAGTACCCAAAGAAAAGCTGTACCTTTATGAATTTTCTGAACCGTCAGGCAGACATGCTAACCAATACTACACCATGATTTTTGTTTTTATTCACCAGTTTATTCATACATTTTGCAGTAGTTACCGTTCCCACACCAAACTGAGCTATTGTTTATTGGAAATATTTTTAATGACTAAAATCTGACATTTTTAACTGGTACAAAAAATACTACAATTAAAGTAAGATGAAGCATGAAACGTGTGTCTTAAAGTCTATTTTGGATATAAATACTAGAGTAAAGCTAATGGGGATCAAGTTGTGAGTCTTGGGTTTTTCCACCTGCTTGAATTACTTTGATTTTAAAGTGAAAAAAAACATATATATATATATATATATATATATATATATATATATATATATATATATATATATATATATATATATATGATAGATATTTTATTTGGGGGAGGCTTGTTTGTGTAATATTTTTAAAACCAGATTGTGCAACCTATGGGCCCGCCATGTTTTCTGAAAAGAAACCATCAAAGGAAATATTAAAACATTTGTCTCCCAATTTTCATGAATTTTGTCTTCATAAAGTTACCATAAGTACAAGCATTCAAGGAACGAGTATGAAATACTTTTGGAGTAACGAGCTGTGACGCTGCAGAGAGAGAGAAGAGAGAGCGAGAGATCCTCCTGTCCTCTCTCTTGTCCCCCAGCTCCGGAAGGGGTGGGCGGGGGCAGGCTCCGCTCGCAGCCGCCCTATGAGACGCCCTCCCGGGCAGACGTCTCGGTTGGCATTCGGTGCTCATTTGGAGGCTGAAGTGGAACAGCCGCGTTGGTGTTCGAGTCACGACGCCACGCAGCTCGGCATGACTCGCAAGTGAATGCATCACGATTTAGGTTGCTTTTTTTTTCCTTTTTTTTATTTTTTTTTTCGGGTGACGTGAGATTGGATGTCATCCCTGCACCCCCACACCCACACGCTGCTTTGTAATCCACTTGGGTGTTTTTTTTTTCTAAGGGATGTAAAGGACACTTTTTTTTTCCCCCTGGACAACACAATTTCCAGGGAATGTATGTGAGAGAATTTACATTCTGTAACCGCGCATCGTCGTAATTGCCCCCCCCCCCCCCCTTCTTTTTTTGTTTCCTCCCCGCGTGTGCTTGGATGTGCGCGCGTCCGACGACGTCGAGTACAACCAGGACGCCACACTCGCCGTGCTCCTGAGCCATGGCGTCCCCGGGTTTCTGGTCCCTCGGTGCCGGAGACAATTCGGGCAGCCGGAGCCCCAACACGCGTGAGTACATCTTGCATTCTCACACGTAGGCCTTGCATCACCTTTTTTTTTTTTTTTTTTTTATTCATAACAAAATTTCGATCATCATCTTGCTTCACGTGAAGTCGCGTGACGTTTTTGGGTGCATTTCTTAAAAGTTGCATGCAATGAATTGTCTCTCGCAGCCCGGGCTTGGTGCCAGGCAGCGGCCCAGAAACTCTCCGGAGGGCTGGGATCCAAATTATGTGGTAATTTTACAATGATTATTTTTTTAGGGGGTGGAAAACTTTTTTTTTTTTTAAATTTCCTATCTTGAATTGTGCCGTTTGTTTTGGAGCGCTCCTGAACGTGAACGAAGGGGACAAAGGTGCAGCCGATCCCCCAGCCGCCAAGCAGCAACCTCACGCGGCGGAGGGCAACTGCGGATGCACCAAAGACTGCAACTGCACTAAAGCCGCCGTGCAAGGCTTCTCCGACCTTTACTCAACAGGTGCACCACACATACACACACTACAAAAAAAAAAAAAAAAAAAAATCGACGACTGTGTGGCTACTAATTTTTTCTCAAATAAGCACGATTTTTTTAAGCCTCTTTTTTCTGCATTTTCTTTATTGTAAAATAATCACAGACCGGTTATGTAATCGACCTTGCACTGAAATGCATGGCATTCATGATTTAAATTGTTTATTTTACCGTGTGAAAAAAATGAAACACACCCTGAAAGCGATCGTTGATGCTGCAGAGGTCACCTTGATTTCTTTTGGGGATTTGCTGCAAAAAAAAAATATAACAAAAGGCTCACCTCCCAAAAATGATAGAGACGTAAAAAAAAATAAAAAGCCCTCCCGTTTTTTTCCCCCCCCAGACCTCCTCCCGGCCATGGACGGCGACGCCAAGACTCTGAGCTTCCTGCAGGAGGTGGTGGACATCTTGCTGGCCTACATCGTGGAGTCGTTCGATCGCGACACCAAGGTGATCGACTTCCACTACCCCAGCGAGCTGCTGCAGATGAACAACTGGGAGTTGCAGCACGAGCCCAGCACGCTGGACGACATCTTGATCAGCTGCCGCGCCACCCTCAAGTACGCCATCAAGACAGGTGAGCAAAAAGCGGGGGTTGGTGGAGGGAGGGGGGGCGTCTGCCTTGCATGATTGCTTCATATGTGCGAGTCGATGGCAAAAAATGAGCAGCAAACGCCCAAAACAAATTATTTGATGTGAGGAAAAAAACCAGACGTGTTTCTTTTCTTTTTTTTTTCCGAATGAAATATAAAATGGGGCCTCCGCCTCCTTCCTCTGCTGCAAAGATAATGATCGGCAGATTACACCGTCGCAGGTCCATTTTGTAAAATGCATATCAATGAAATAAAACACGCACACAATTGATTATTGTGTGCTTTATATCTTCATGCCGCCCCCACAAAAAAAGAAGAAAAAATGCATTTTTTTTTAGCATTTGATAGAGATAAAAATACAATACATCCCTTAATTTACTGCGTTGTGGCTCCAAATATTTGATTTGTAATTCTATCTGAATTGAAGAGACTGAAAATAAAGGCCATTAATTTCCACGCAAATCCGCAAAAAAAGATTCGTACACGTTGAATAGATAGATGGGTGTGTCTGTTCTTTTATTCTATTGTTCTATCAATTTTGAGAGAAACTGCGTGTACAAAAAAATAGGGAACAAGCTTTGTGCCTTGTGGTGCTCCACGTCAAATTATCATCTTCTTTTGTTCCTACTACACCATTCCCTATGTTTTTTTTTATCTTTGCAGTTTGTGTGTAAAATGTGAGTATTTGCAGAATCAACCTTTTTTTTTTTAATATAATCTTGGAGAAAATGTTAGTTTTGATGCTGCTACTGCAAAAACCACAATGAAGAATTTGATTTGAAATTCCCCCCCCTTCAGCCCACCCCAGGTACTTCAACCAGCTGTCTACTGGCTTGGACATGGTGGGCCTGGCTGCTGATTGGCTGACGTCCACCGCCAACACCAACATGTAAGTTCTTGCCTCCGATCATCATCATCATCATCCTCCTCCATTGCATTTCCGGTTCGACATGCGCACGTGCGAATGCTTCTCTTGCCCCTTTTCCTGCCAAATGAACAATAAGAAGGGAATTAGCCCCCCCCTT
>CAAKHF010012258.1:82962-131409 GCA_901007745.1 Hippocampus kuda
GGGGGGGCCCTCTGGCTGCAGTTGACCCGCCGTTCGAGAGTCTTGTTTGGCCGTATTGGATGTTTTTTTTTTCTCCCTCCTTTTGGTCTGTCCTCCAACCAATAAGTATTGATCAAATGCTCATTCTTTGCAAACGTAAGCAATCAATAAGCCTTCATTGACGCTAGATGGTGCAAACGTATCTTCTGTAAAGTGATGTGCCGGAGTTAACGTTCATTTTTGTCCTGAACTATGTGTTACTCTTTGGGGAAGAAATATACAAATAAATATTGTAAGTAATGAAAGAAATATCGATCTACCTGTCTTTCTGTAAATATTTTTCAGAAAAAAGGCTTCTAGCTGTTTATTGCCGCTCGGTTGAAACAGACGATTACGCTTTGTGTATTAAAAACAACAACAGAGCGCAGTCTTTAGTCTGCTAGCTTAAGGTGAATGCTAACACGGGCAATGACTAGCATCTATGTGGCTCTTTTGTAGGCCTTTAAGTATTTGAACACAACACATGTAGACAGCATAACGGTATTCATAGTCATATATGGTATTCTTTATCCTCTGCAAAGAACAGCTGAATGAATCCCACTTAAGTTGTAGATGGGAGCTGCAGTGCCGCACTGTGATTGGATGCTACGTCGAGTCAGGAAAGTGCAAAGTAAGTATGAACTGGCCTTTATACCGTCGATATACATTGGAAGACAAGAAGCTAAAATTTACCTGACATTACAACATCAGTTCAGCTTAAAGAGTCTTTGATGGTGCTCATGATTTTGGGATGTCATGAGAAATTTTGAATTTGTGTTCTCTACAATTAAATGTACATGTTTAAAATGTGTATTTTTTTTCTTTTTTACGTTAAGGATTGCCAATCTTGAAATTTTCTTTCCACCTTCATTCATCATTTTTTTCCCCCCAAGCTAGAGTCTAAAGACGCATGACAAGTTTCTATTTTGCTTCTATCATTGTGCAGGTTGGAAACCAAAACCAAAAGTCGTTCTTATGTCCGGTAAGCGGGGGGTTGTGGTGTGTCAACTCTTTGGCGGTGTTTTAGGGGGTGTGTGGTATTCGTCACTCTTCAAACATATTGTAATTTATAGAAAGACTTTTTTTAACGTATTGTTTAACCCTTTCATGCACCCTGTAACCTAATAACATGAGAAGCTGTCCACTGTAGTAACCACTGTCACTTAAAGAACTTTTTTTTTTTTTATTGGCCATCAATAATTGTGTGGCTATCATATAACTTCCAATTTTCACTAAAACTACACGCAAAAAAAAAAAAAACCCGAAATAAAATTAAATATTGTGGATTTAAAACAACAAAATGTTCCACAAAATCCTATCTTTCATCTCACGAAAGTCTGTTAGCTTAATGCTAACACAGAATCCAAAGTGGAAATTAGCATAGATGTTAATTGTATGCAATTCCAAGCTACTGTTACTTTAACACATACAAACGTAGCATATAGCTGCCATGACTGCAATTGGGGACCTTCTCTGCCATTTCTTGCTGTCGAATACGCTGCCTCGCTTCCTCAGCGCTGCCCGGCATGTTGTGACGCAACATTGTAGGACACCGAAGGCACGTGACTCAAAATTGGAACTTGTCTGCGTCCCGTAAAACCCGTCAAATAACACTTGCTTAAATAAGCCACCATATAGCAAGGTCTTCTTTTTTTTTTCTTGGCCGCTGCGTGTTTCCCCCTTCGTGATAGCTTCCTGTAACTAACGAGGCTCGCTGACTCACACGGCGTCTCAGAACAAAAGATTGTGAAAGATGGTGTGATTTTTTTTTTTCCCAAGGTTAAAAAGCACAAGGTGTTCTCACTGGGTGGGGGACACTCGGCTCATTCATGAGAATGAAGCCAACACCCTGGCAACACACTTGTTGAAGCAACACACTCGCTCATTGACGACCGTTACTTCGTGTGACGTCACGTTTGCGATGCAGCCTTTGAAAAATCAATCATATTTTATTGTTATATATTGTGTGTGTGTGTTCAGGTTGCCTTGTAGATTTGTAGGTGAAACGTGATTCTTATTAAACTTTAGTACCCCTTGGAGTTTTTTTTTCTTCTTCTTCCTGTCGCGTATCGTTTCTGTCTTAGTCACGATTGGTCCCGTAAAAGTGACGTTTTTTACCCACTGTACGTTCTTTCCACAAAGTGGGTCAAACAGAGGGTTGGCGGAGGCGGAGGCGGAGGCGGAGGGAATCCTCGGTATAAATAGTCAAAAGGCGTCTTTGCACTCTGTGCCGCACGTGAGCAACTACACTCCCTACACATGATGGTGAGCTTTTTGATTTATCTTTTTGAACGAAGGAACGCATTGGAATTCACGTATCGTCGAACCTTTTCAACAATCAGGACTCGTCTTATGATAATATCTATATTTTAAGGATTTAAAATTTTTTAAATAAATGATATTTTGAGTATTGCCGAAAAAAGTCTTTTTTTTTTCTTTCCAGAAAATAGTCAGGCAGAATCCTCGCATCTCCAAAAGCAACTGTCAACTCCCGTTGCAGCCATTTTCAACACGTTTTCAAAAACATGGAATTTATCAAAAAAAAAAAAAATGGTAGACCCACGTGGGCACTGTGGACAAATATGGGGGAAAATTTTTTTTTAAATCATTCAAAGTCAAAATTTTCCTCAAAATACAGAAAATGACCATTAAAAAATTTCTAAAATTAGCCAGTTGTCAGATAATACTTGAATTTTGTCATTGCTAAAATAAAATCTTATTTTATATTTCTTTTATAAATATTCTTGAAAACAAATGTTGCATATACAGTATTTAGTTCGTTTCCAAACATCAAAATGTGTGTGATGTCATAAAACAACCGGGCTGATGATGTAAGATGCCTTTTTTTCTGTTTTTACCGGAAAGCATCTCAAAGAGAACTTCCAAGCGTGTGAAAAAAAAAAAAAAAAAGGAAGTCCAAAACGCGGACGTGATTTCATCACGTCCCGTAAAGCTTCACGTTTTCAACGCTTCGTTCTATCGATTTTCTTCATGAATCATTTTTTCTTCTTTCGAGCCAGGACGCCAGCATGCGAGAGCAGATTTTCATTCTGGAGAGGCAACGGCGAGAGGTGAGCAAAAAAAAACAACAAATAAACAATGTGTAGCTGGTGAAGCAGAATGTGACTCAGTCATAACACAAGCTTATTCTCTGGGTTCCTAGGAAGAAAAATAGTTTGTGAGGGAAACGTATTTTTTTTAAGCTGAATTGTAATTGTAATGTGTACATTAACCCTTTCAGCCACAGCAATTACAGTGGACAGCTTATCATGTTATCAGGTTACAGGGTGCATGAAAGGGGTCAATGAATTATTTTGTGGCTTCTTTTTTTTTTGCCTCAGCTCCTGACCATCAATGAGAAATGGGCCAGAGAGTACAACACCATGGTGGCATTCTACCAAAACAAGGTTAATAGAAATTACTGTACTATGATAGCAATATGAAGTCTTTCAATTGAATTTCTACATTGAATTGTCCCCAAAATTTCCTTTCCTTTCCTTTTTTTTTTTTTAATAAAAGTTGTTAGAATGTGTTAAATCCATTTTTTATTTATTTTTATATTTATTTTTTTTACTATTTAAAGAATGGTTAAATGATCTTTGGACATTGAAGGAAAGAAAATCTTTATTAACATTTTCATGATGATTTTTGACAGCTTCTGAGTCTCCAGGCTTCACAACGAAACCACTGCGATGTTCAACAAGAGAAACACCAAACAAAAACTCAGGTAAGTGCAGTCAGAAACTCCAAATATTTCACCAAATATATGTTTTTAGTGATTTATTATTTCTTAGCGTTACGGTCGACCCTCGCTATATATTTTTTATTGTATTTATATCACATTTTAGACTGTAAACTCAGAGCTCCACACAGCAGTGACGGAAGCCAAAGACCTGCGGGCGCAGAACAGCGTTCTGACCAGAAGAGGGCAGCATCAACAAGAGGAGATCAACCGGCTCAATAAAGTCAGTCCAAAATTGAGTCTCCAAAAACATTTTTTTTCCTTTAATTTCTTTGTATAAGTGACGATTTGAATCATGGGTGCTTTGTTCACGTGCAAAGGCTCTGGAGGAGCGACTCCATCCTGTTCAGACCCTCGAGGAATGCCGTGGACCTCCAGACGACCTCTGGAAACATCAGGTTAGCTTTCGTCGACGGAATATGCGTATACTGTATGTGTGTGTGTGTGTGTGTGTGTATCTTCACATGTGCGTGTCCTTGTCCAGGCGGAAGTCTTCAAGGAGGACTTCCTGAAAGAGCGAGGGGACAGAGAGAAGCTCCATCACAAATACGGCGAGCTGCAGAAAAAACTGAACAAAGTCCAAGATGAGCTGCACTTTATTAAATCACAGGTATACATATTTGACGTCAATATTTCCACATAAGAAATATGTTGTTACCACGGCAACCTGGTTTGAAACTGGGTGGACGTGTCCATTGTAACGGAACACAGCAAAAAGTGGATAAATAAAAATTGAACAGGAAGTCAGCCATTTTACGTAAAAGCAGTCATTTCAGGAAAATTCAAGGGCTGAGACTTGTGTCATCTAAATGCCTCAAAAACAATTGTTTTGTCTTAATTATAGCATGTTTCCTGACAATGAATGACTATTTTGTTTAGGCCAGTTGGACCCGCATCTTGCAGCCCGTGGTGGACTGCAATTGCAAGTGGGCCGAGCAGCGCAACGCCCGCGTCCATAAGAAATAGACCCATGTGTGAAGACAGGACTCCTCGCTGGAAATCATTGGCCTCAGAGTCTTGAGTCATGTCTTCGGAATCGGATTTGGCCTCAATGAATTTCTGTGCCCAACTGTCTGAAGGACATGCAAGGACGACAGCAAGGCAGGCAGCAGAGCAATTTGGGGAAAATCTCTGGCGTCCCCTAGAGGCGTTTAATGTGAATTGCATTTTTTTACCTTCAAATGTAGCACTGACCGAACATGCACGTGTTGCCAGTTTGTTTGTACAATGTGTCAATAACACAATTTGTAACATTTTCACTGACCTCAAATAGAAATAAAGGTATTTTCTTTCTACCTCACAACAAATCTTGTGCAGGAGCGTCCTACTTTCGCATTCTCTGTGGACAATATTTATTTGTATGTTTGTTGTATGGAAGGCAACTTTCGCCATAAAAAAAGCAATAAATAAATAAGAAATCCGTCCTCTTCCATTATTATTATTGTTGTGGGTGTGACAAGCGACATTAAGTGGTAACTTTCCAGCCAATGAAATGAAAAGCGTTTACTGACGCAGCCAATCAAATTTAACGTTACTTTGGGGAGTACGTATACGTCGGTTAGCTAGCAGGTCAATTGTGCTAATTTAACACGTTATGTTGGCCAAAAGAACGGGTAGTGACACATCCCAACACCAAGTCATAGTTAAAAAATAAAACAAAAAAAAAAACATGGTTCTTTTAGATGTAATGGTTGTAGAAGTACGTATGTGCGAATCGACGAAAGTGACGTCAAACTGAGAGAATCTTTTTTTCTGTCAAATGACAACACGTGTTTCTGAGGAACTAAATGGACGTCTAACATCTTGTGGATATTTGTGCTATCCATTTAAAGCAGCCAGAGCGAATTGTGAAAAACGCTTTCAGTGTTGAAGAAATGACTCAAAGCGGCATCCGGACATCATTTTGAAGTGGTACATTTGGAGCGTCCGATGTGGATTAAAGTCCAAGAAAGAAGCAGACGGAACCACCAATCCGGATGGACAAAGTGTCTAACCACTTGGAGAAGTGAGGACGGCCAGGAAAAATAAGGTAAAATGGGCATTCGTCATTACATGCTTAGATTCTGAGTAGTAGGAAATTTCCACTATTTTCTGTTGGCACTCCGACTAGAAAAGCTAATAAAAGCGGTGCAATTATATTTTTCGAGACAAAGCATACAAGTGTGATACTGGTGCTACTCACAGTGGTTCACAGAATTCTCAGGGGTTTGTGTGTATGCTCAGACGCTTGTAAAATTAAGGGGAATGTTACTAGATGGACTGCTACGAAACAAACTGCTTACCAAGGCATTCATTGACTTTATTGGCACAATTTGAGCAGCAAAGTGTTTGTGTGCTTCAATGTGATAGTCCTTTAATTGCGTGATGATTGTCACAAGCACGGTGATTGTATTAAGTGTACTGTACAGGAGCGCTGCTTTTTGTTGCACCATAAATAATCCCGTTGGATTTCGAAGGATGCTCATTCCAAAACAGAATAATTTACAGAAGTGTCCTAGAGCAAGCTGTTGCACAAATGTGATGTTTATGAACAAGGTGGGCCTTAAGTGTAGACACAAGGGACACCCTTATGGAGTCCACTGGACATGAGTGGGAAAAAATTAAATTGCAGTGACCACACAATAGGTATACACAGGTGCACACAAAATGTTGGGTTTAAAAAGTCTGTCAAGTTTACGCTTGAAGTCCAAGCACAAAAAAAATGAAAATCGGTCACTCGTATCTCAAGGCACCACTTGCTTCTCTTTTGTACAGATAAATATGTTAAATACATTCTGCGAGGCTGCGTTCAGGCACGGAGCAGGAGTTTGTCAATAGAAGGCGGGATTGGTGTGCTCGATGACGCATTTGCGGCAGTGGCGTCGCAGGAAGCGCAGCGCCTCCGGCGACACCTCGCACTCCTGCACGTTGAGCAGCTGCAGCTGGCAGCAGTTGGCGGCCAGTGCCTGCAAGCCGCGCCCCGTCACGCTCTCGCACGCCCGCAGGCTGACACGGCGCAGACCGCCACAGTACAGGGCGAGTTGCTCCAACCCGGCGTCCGACACCAGCGGGCACTTGCCAACGTCCAGGGATTTGAGTTTGGGGCAGCTGCGTGCCAAATGCCCCAGCCCATGGTCCGTTAGCCCCTCGCAACCGCGGGCGTTCAGGTAACGCAGCTTGGGGCAGTAGCGCGCCACGTAGCGCACCCCCACGTCGGTGATGCGCGCACAGTGGGCCACGCTCAGGTAGCGCAGGCAGCCCTCCAAGCGGGCCACCTCGCGCAGCCCGAAGTCGCCCACCAGGCGGCAGTCGCTCAGGCTGAGCTCGCGGATGGACGGGCAGTGCAGGGCCAGGTGGCGCAGCGCCTCGTCGCTCAGCCGCGTGCAGCGCCGCAGGTAGAGGTGCGTCAGGCGGGGGCAGTGTGTGGCGATGATGCGCAGGCCTTCGTCCTCCAGGCAGAAGCAGTCGGTCATGTCCAGGTAGTGGATGGAAATCTGCTGGCCGTGCAGGGGGGACAGCTGCAGCGACGCCTCCTCTGTGAGGCTGATGCATGTCACCTTGGAGCAGCCTGCAGGGGGTGCAAACGAGCCAATGCTCAATCGTGACTTTATTTTACACGGGTGGAATGGTCAAATTTGGGACCTGACTTGCCAAAGTGCCAACAGCTATTGCGGCTTGGCACGGTTCGATGTGTGCGAACATAGTGTGGCTTTTGACACAAAGTGCCAACACACTTGTAAAAACACACTTTGGAACTCGTAACTAGTATTTAAAACTAAGTGTTTTAAAACACAACTTTTGACGCACATTTTAAATGTGTTGGAATAAAAAAAAAAAAATTAACAGAAAAGTGTGGAATACAATAGGACAGGGGTGTCAAACTCATTTTAGTCATGGGCCAATTTGGAGTTACATCTTCCCTCGGTGGGTCGTTATGACAGTGAAAGCACAAAATGATTACTTGTACACAACAAATTAATAGATGACTAGTTTTGAAAACAGTCAAGTCAATTCTAATACAGTCAAACCTCGGTTTTCGAACGTCTCTGTTCTCGACCAAATCGGTTTCCGACCAAAAATTGAGTTTTTTTTTATGCCTCGGATTGCGACCGAAAATGGATTCTCAACCAAACTGAGCACACTTGAATGCGCCACTTGACTCCTCCCACTTTCCTTACAGGAGGAAGTGACGCAAAAGATTTTTTTTAAAAAGAGCGTGGTTTCGGTTTTCGAACAAATTGGTTTTCGAACAGCCTTCTGGAACGGATTATGGTCGAAAACCGAGGTATGACTGTAGTGTGTTCAATTATTGTTCAAGTGAGTGTAAATAGGATAACAAAATTATTGCAACAATCTCAATGTGATTTATTCCCAAGTTGACACGCATGATTTGCTTTCGCGGGCCACATACAATGACCTGGCGGGCCAGATTTGGCCCCGGGGCCTTGAGTTTGACACCAGTGCAATAGGACCACGATAGGTGAAAATAATGTGGAATTACGATCAAGGCAGACATTTTCGGATAGCTCGCAATAAGATGCTTGCGCAGGTGTACCTAATGAATCGTCCGATGAGCGTCGGGACTACCTGAGAGGTCGAGGTGCTCCAAGTTGGGGCACTGCGACACCACCTCGAACACGGCCTCGTTGGAGACGTTGTAGCAGCCGGCCACTTCCAGGCGGCGCAGTTCGGGGCAGCACTGGGCCAGCACGTGCAGCCCGCGGTCGGTGAGCCGCTTACAGCCGCTCACCACCACTGTTTCCAGGGTGAGGCACACGTTGGGCGTGTCTTGGCACAGCCGGTGGGTCAGCACCCGCACGGCGCGGTCGGCGTGCAGCAGCTCGCCGGCGAGCCGCACGGTGCGCCACAGCCGCGGGTCCCACGCCAGGTTGTACCAGCGGCGGCACACGCGGGCGCAGCGGCACAGCTGGTTGGTGGGAAGGTGCGAAAAGATCTGCAGCAGGACGCCGTCGGGGAGGAGGTCGGCGGGGGAGTGGCCCCGGGAGACGCGGGCGTGGGTGTGGGCGCCCGGCTGAGGGTGGACCACGGCCACCGTCTCGGAAACGGCGGCCGACGAGGACGACGAGGTGGAGTTGGTGTCATGGCCGTTGCTGGACAGCGCCGGGGAGGACAGAGACGACGACTTGAGGCCTGGACTGGGTGTGCTCAGAGTCCTCGTGCTGGAGTCCAAACCTGAACCGCCGAGACAACAAAACCAATCAAAGATTGTTTGGATATTCAACACAAGAGTCGACAAAGCCTTCCGTGGGTGGGAAATTTCCTTGTGTGTTTTCAAACACTCGACCACCAAAGATGATTGGGATTTGAGCGATTAAGTCATCAGAGACCCGACGGCGTTGCGGGCCTCCAGGCCGCCCGTCAGACGGGTTGTACGCCGCGTGTCAGCGTCCGCCTGACGGATGGACGCCACGCTGGCCCTAATGTGGATTTGTGTGTCGGTACTGTCAGCGGGACAGCGACATACTTCTTGCCAGATCGCTATTCCAGACCCGGACTCCATCTCGCCGTCTGATGACATCCGCAGACTCTTCTGGAACAAGTTACCTGATTCGAGGCTACCTTTGAAAAAAAAAAAGATCTCCGCTGAGCCTTAAATCTCATGTCCAAGTGTCGGCAAAGTGTGCTCTGGTCACTTTTATACGGATTCTTGGAAAATGGGCAAAGTCGACCTGGCATTTTGCCTTTCATGCAGACTCCAAGAAGGTGTAACATTTGCGCAGGCGAGTCCAAGTCCAGTCCTTGAGAGTCTCTCTCAGCCTGTTTTACATGTCAACCATGATCAGCTCATTAGCAAGCTCTGATAAACCTGATGATGAATCGGGTGAGGGGGGGAAGACATCTAAAACTGGATCGGAGCTCCTGAGGACCGCACTCGGTTACCCTTATGTCAGAGAAACAACCACACACGAAATCTTCACATGGTGCACATGAAGTCATTTCATCCATCCATCCATTTTCTGATCCGCTTCAACCTCATAAGGGTCGCGGGTGGGTTGCTGGAGCCTATCCGTCTTCGGGCAGTAAGCGGGGGACACCCTGAACCGGTTGCCAGCCACTCGCAGGGCACCCACAGACGAACAGCCATTTGCACTCACACTCGCACCGAGGGACAATTTCGAGTGTTCAATCAGCCTGCCATGCATGTTTTGGGAATTTGGGAGTAAACCGGAGTACCCGGAGAAAACCCACGCAAGCTCGGGGAGAACATGCAAACTCCACGCAGGGAGGCCGGAGGTGGAATTGAACCCTGTACCTTCGCACAGCGAGGTCGATGCTCTAACCTAGTGATATCAAACATACGGCTCGCGGGCCGGAACCGGCCCCCAAGGAGATTCGATCCGGCCCACAGGATCATTTAAAAGTGAAAAAAATGCATTGAAGACACAGAATGAATATTTTAAATAAATTGCAGCGGCCCGGTAGTCCAGTGGTTAGCGCATCGACTTCACAGTGCAGAGGTACCGGGTTCAATTCCAGCTCCGACCTCCCTGTGTGGAGTTTGCATGTTCTCCCCGGGCCTGCGTGGGTTTTCTCCGGGGGCTCCGGTTTCCTCCCACATTCCAAAAACATGCATGGCAGGCGGATTGAACACTCTAAATTGTCCCTAGGTGTGAGTGTGAGTGTGGGCGTGCATGGTTGTTTGTCTCTGTGTGCCCTGCGATTGGCTGCCGACCAATTCAGGGTGTCCTTCGCCTGCTGCCCGAAGACAGCTGGGATAGACTCCAGCACCCCCGCGACCCTAGTGAGGATAAAGCGGTTCGGAAGATGAATGAATGAATGAATGAAAATAAATTGCAATAAATTTTTGGATTATCCGCTAGGGGGCATACTGTTTTGATCACAGTAGAAGACAACATTGTTTTGATCGGGGAAGAAAACATCAGTCTCAGTCTGTCACCGAGATAGACCCAACGCAGCAAATGATATGAAAGCGCCAATCAATGCTTCTTGAGACCAAAACAAAGGAAAGAGATGATATTTTGGTGATTCATAGCACAGTATGGTATAATGTTAATGGTTCGGCCCACTTGACATCTACCGAGGCCGTATGTGGCCCACAATGTGAAATGAGTTTGACACCCCTGCTCTAACCACTGGTCCACCGGGCCGCCCAAGTCATTCCAATGTCCTTTTCATAAGATCCGTCGCTACATACCTGCATGTCAATGAAACCCGGCGGCAAGAGGAAAAGCCGCAAATGGGATGAACAGACGAGCAAAGTTTTCACAAGACAGTTTTTTTTTTGTTTTAGTTTTTGGTCTCCATAACGACGACTGATGAGGAACATGTGATGTGGCCGAGAGGACGTTGACTTCATTCAGGAATAAACTCACTGGAATCCGCGTGCGGGGCTGTCATAGCGTTGCAAAAAAAAAAAAACGTGTGTTGACGCACATGCTGGACCGCTCAACGTGCAGCAGGAAATCGGAGGAGAACGAGTCAAACATCTGGTCTTTACCTTGGACGCGGAAGCGGGCGGGCGGCGGCGATGGAATGAAAAGGGCCGCTTGGCGTGCTTTCTCAAGGCGCGTGAAGCCACACGAAGGCATGCTCAGGGGTGGGGGGGGGGGAAGCTGGAACCATTTGCCCACTAATACTCAAATCGGATCCGCGGCGGCGCGCGGGGCAGCAGGAGTCGATTAGCGTCAAGTTTGCCGCCGCTTGGCAGCGCCATCTGGATGGCGCTTTGATACACTTGGGGGTCTTGTGTAAATCAATCCTGGGGGTGTGATCGCTGAAGAAGTGCAGCAGGAAATTTGGATTTTTAACCCCTTCGGTACTGTTCATTTTCTGGGTACGCAAAGTACGTTCCCGGATCAATTTGGAGTTGTCGAAATGATAATTGTAAGCGACAGATCTTTTTTCAAATTCCTAAAAATACTTTGTAGCACCTCTAGATAAGATACGCATTTAAAAACCTTCTTTTGAGCGAATTTTGGGATCACTTTAGAGAACCGAATCAAAGGTGGGGGGAAAAAAATGCATTGATGTTATTTTATTTCGGTAAAATGTCGACGAATAAAGAAGCTCCGGGGATGGTCGGGACTGTTTGCGGTTGTCATAAAATACGTGAGAGGAAAAGGAAGGAAGCTAAGTTGGCAGGCGCGCTTGCAGATTTTAGCAGAGACGGAGACAAGTGCACGGGCAGTGGGACTGCTAAGCCAAACTGCAGGGATTCTTTTCAGGCCCGGCCAGCGGAGTCAAGTAGACGGAGCTGCCAGGTGGGAAGTTTTCGGCTCGCTTGTTAAAAAAAAAAAAAAAGGACTTGGAGCAACTCGTGGAGGGGTCAGGCTTCGATCAAGGAAGAAATCATTTCACTTTGCCGGAGATCCACCCGGGATTTGTGGCGCAATACGGATACACAATCGACGGCAGTTTACCACGTTGACCATGTGAATTAACAACCAGCGACCGAACTGGGGAAGAAAATCTCTGACTGACAATTGCGAACATCTTGCACCATAAGAGCGAGAAAATAAAACAAGCTAAACTCCCGTTAGTCCATACAACTCGACTCCAAAATTTAAAAAAAAAATCTCATCACAAACAAATCGCTATTCCGTGTCAGCCAGTTTTCCTTTTCAGCCTGCCCTTCAAAATAAAACTTCCATTCCGACAGGAAGGTGGAGAAAAATAAAAATGTCCAAGAGGATAGCAAAGCGAGCAGGGAAAAACCGCTACCCTGTACAAGGCGGTTCGCGCGATAACCAGCGTGACTAATTTTCAACCCATGTGTGAAAATGAGGCGCCGATTTCTGTCAAAACAAACATTCGGCGAAGGTTGGGAAAGAAAACATGCAGCGAGGACCCCTGGCATGCAAAACAAAACCCCACGGCCTGCCTTGGGTTTTAATTGAATACGTGGAAGTCCATGTTAGCATGCAGTGCGGTGGCTGCGCTATCAGCAAAGCCTTCACGACAGGAAGCGCTAAGGTCACCGCACAAGTCGGAGGACAATAGGCGCCGCTGAATGCCTGCGCTCGGACAGGAAGCGGACCGGGCTCTTGCTTCGTGCAACCCCCACAGCCCGACCTTCACCCGGGCCACAATTCTCACACTTGTTCCAACCCCCAACTAAAAGGAGAAGTAGAAAAAGAGCTTTGTCACGTCAAACAACAATCTCCTGGCGCCAAAGGTCCGACCACCCGTGGCGAAATTTTTTTTTACCTCTCGCTTTTGAGTGTGTGACGTCACCAGCCGTGTCCTCGCTTGAAAAAAATAATACCCCACGCTGTACGGCATCAAAAAATATAACCTCCTCCGTCGGAGGTAATCACACGCTAGCACTTTGCTCCTCGGCACCGCCGCGCCTAATTACAAACCCCACGGCGGTTCTGGTGGGGCTGTAAAAAGATTTAATATGCATTCAACTCGTAAACATTTGGGAGCCCTGTTTGGGGAAATGTGTGTTAAGCTAATTACAAGATGTAGCTTCTGTCGTGTCGTCAAGCCCGGGAGGTGTCAATCAATCGCGACAAGGGCTGAAACTGCCCTGACGACGAGAACAAATGTCTCCCAGTTGGTCCTAAACACAGGTTGTGTACCGAGTGTTAAATAGTACATTACCTTATTTTCACGACTATAGGGCGCACTGAAAAAGCTGAAATTTCCTCCAAAATGGACGCCTAATCTCGTTATAAAACCTGTGAATGTTGCTAGGTGACTTCCACGAGCGCATCGCTTGCCTATCTGTTCTTACACAGACATGTTCATTTCAGATACAGAAGATGAGGACCTGGATGGATTTGTGGAGGAGGATTGATCCAAAAAATCATGTGAGTACATTGTTAAGTCCTTCCAAGTACCCCCGAACTCAGTTTTACTTCCGTTGCCTTTTTAAAAACATGGGCTAACCTCCCTGCATGCTAATGTCATTTTTTAAGATTGCATACATTTTAAAACATGGGCTAGCCTCCCTGCATGCTAATGTCATTTTTTAAGATAGCATACATTTTAAAACATGGGCTAGCCTACCTGCATGCTATCTTAATTTTTTTAAGCTAGCATACATTTTACCATGCCTGCGTCCAATAATACAGTGTATGTACTAAATACAGAAATAGCACCCGTAACTGACACTGTGCCTTTTAATATGGTGCGCCGTATGGTCGTGAAAATACGGTATTTAAGATGGGGGGGGGGGTCTTAAGAGTCCGTTTAGCTAGTCCGTAGCAGCCAAAACAACGCAGGTGCTCCACAGAACAAATCTGAAAAGAGACCGGCGAGAATTACAGTCAGAGGCGCCTTTCCCAGCTCCCCTCTTGTCACCGACGTGAAAAATGGGACTACAAAACACCAAGGCCGCCTCTTCCTCAACAAGACTTAGTGCTACTCCTCCTCTTTTACAAAAACAACTTCTCTCCTTTTCTGTTTTTCCTTGCTTCTCCCTTCTCTGCTCTGACTTCTCCAATGGAAGCGAGCAAAGCTGATGGGAGAAAATCTTGGGGGGCCCGGGGGGGGATAACGTTGGGTTTAATTTCCTTTCTGCGTTCTCTGGACACCAACTTTCCAAAAACGTTTTCGAAGCAAATTCTCGGAATGATGGGCATAATAATTTTGTGGCTTCAAATCGAGAGAATGGAGTCGACATCACGATTCCTTCTTGAGCATTTGGTAACTCAAATTCAAATTGACAGTACAGTCAATCCCCGTTTATTGCAAGCGGGACACGTTCCAGAACCACTCAAAATAAATGAATAGAAAGACCAAATAAAATCCTTTCGAAATAGTTTTATCCCGGTCCTTCAACCACATTAAAAAAATCGTAAATCTTTTTAAAGTACTCATTGTGCCTGTTCTCACGCCTTCCCTGGCAAGCGATTTCAAATGAACCATGGGCACGACAGTTCTTACCAAATCGCAAGAAAAAGGAGGAAGCGGATGATGTGGAAGTGGCACCAAAATGAACGTTCTAACCAAACACCTGGCGACGGCCGTCCTTCGGTAACAGCCACTTCATCGACGCCGACGCCTCCGTGACAATTTGCCCGCACAGCTGCGAGCCCAGCGGAACACATGCGAACGCGCATTAAGTTCCACTCCACAAAGACGCATTTGTCACGCTCGGCGGCTCAACATGGAGGCAGATGCGGACCTCCTGGTGAAACCGCGAAAAGTCGCATTTACAAAATCTTTGGTCCCAAACGCCTTCCCATCCAGGGTTTTTTTTTCTATCTATCGTATATCGCTCAATCAAAGGGTGAACATGGAGACCCTTCGATGGTGGAAACATAAATGACCAAATAGTACTCCTAGGGGGACACCATCTTACCATTGATCGTACCCTCAAAGGTAAGAACACAACTGAATTTTTGAGACCTAGTAAAGGTACAAACCATTACCTCGAATCCCGATGAGAAGCTTTTTCGGGTCCATTAGCAACCCAGTGTGAACTCCAACTCGCTCAAAAATTTAGGGGACCACAGGGCTGTGTGGGCGACGACTGTGCGATCCGCACGCGTGCGCATCTACTCTCGGAACACTGTGTGTATGTTCTTAACAAGGGGGGGGAGTGAGGGGGCTCGGGGGCGACTGCGGCAGCGGTGGTTGCAGACCATGTAATTACTGCCACTTAGCGTGGAGAACAAAATAACACTTTCAGTCATAACTCAAGAGGGGAACGGTGCTCCTGAATCTTTCGCTAAATGGTCGATGGACCGGAATCTCCCCGTGGACACATCCACAAGTACGGTGAAACCCCCTTTCTCGTGGGCTTTACATACCCAACCATCCCTTGATAGGTGACCATCAGCAAAATGCTGTCGCTCGGTAAGTGGGAACCATCTGGTCCTGCGGGCTACCGATGGGGTCCTTGGGGGGGCTGTCAAGTGCCCGCGAGTGGCCCTTGATTTAACCACTTATTAACACACAAACTGTATCGAGCAGTGTGGCAGGGGGGGGGGGCAGTTTATATTGCAGTCTCATACTGTTGCCGCCTATATCAACGTGGCATCGTCCTGAATTAAGGACGCTAAGTTAAAAAAAACAAACTAATTAATCCCGTCGATTTAGACAGTGCCAGTGTTAGCATCTAGCTAGCCGCTAAGGGCGCATCCCAAACGCCGGCAAGAGCTGTCAGACTACTTAATGACTTAATAGGCAAAAGGGATTCCGCGTGTGTTTACTGTGAGGCCGACGCAGTTGCATTTAATTCCAAAATATTTCATAGCTGCAGCCCTACTTCATATTGATACTGACCCATGGAGGATGGGCCGCAAATGGCCCCCGGACCATAGGTTGGGTACACTCTCTTCACTGAAGCTATCGTGCATGTTTTTGGCAATGTGGGAGGAAGCCGGAGTACCCTGAGAAAGCAGTGACTGTTCCGTGTTTGTGATATTTGCCTTGAGTTACCTTTCCCGTGTCCGTTTACAAAGTCAGTATTGCGATTGAAGTCCTCGGACTAACAAATTCCTGCGAGTGTGTGTTTGAATGAGGGTCATCCCAGGAACACCCGGGTTCCTCTTCCCAAAATAGGCAGCGCCAAACGCGGATGAGGAGGAAGGAGAGGGCCGGTGGGAGGAGGCATAGAAGAAGAAGCAGGAGAAGGAGGGGAGTGGGGTTTAATGAGCACCAGATGCTTTACCTTCGCTGGGAGTCGCATTCTTGGGAGCTTTAGTGGGCGTGTGATCGGTGCTGGAACTTATGTCAGACGAGATGCTGGAGCTCCCTTTGCCTGCCGGAGGAAACAGAGCAGAGTGACAGCTTGAGGATGACAAACCATTTTCTGGTCTTGTCATGTCCGCCTGCTTGTTTTATCGCTTTTGTGACACCTATGTCACGTCGGCTTGGCTTTCTACTCGCGGCCAAATTTGATACTTGGAAGCAGAAAACAAAACGGTTGAATGCCTTTCAGCCATCCTCACGACCAATCAATGTTGTGAAAAAAAAAAAACTTTAGCTCACGCAGTCCTTCTGCCAGATGGAAGTGCTTCACATCACGGCCTTTGGAATTTACAGCTCGGAGCTGCAACCAAGTTGAATGACTTTGTCATTGTACTTTATCATTGTGAAGTAAGAAATCATGTAAACATTTACACTACACTCATAGTGGGCACACCCCCTTGAATTACAGGAGCTATGGTGGAATATTCACCCCCCAGTAAAAAAAAAAAAGGCCTTGTCATGTTTGCCAACAGCTTAGCATACGGCTATCAAACAGAAGCACAGCGAAGAAGTGGCGTGGAATTAGAAATTTATACTCGGTATGTACGTTTACCAAAAAAAAAAAAAAAAAAAATCGAATCCATAACACTTAAATGTTATATTCCCAGTCCATGACAAATTCGTCACTCACGCTATGAACATAGCTGCCGTGGCTCACGTCGGCTTGTTTACTCTGCTAATGCTAGTATAGTCTTGCTAGTTATTTTGGCTAATTTTGTTAAAGCTGGATATTCGTTCTCCGTGACAATTTATCACGACTGTGCACTTTCTGTCCGTACATTTATGACTTCCTAAATGGGGAATGTCTTTGTTTGTTTGTTCTAACAGGAGTCGTTGTACTTCTTTTGCCACCTCTTTTGAGCTTAGCTTGTATTGTGCTGCTTTAGCCCGAGCTCTCCAAACGCGTGGACGAGGAGACTTTGTCCACCACGCAGACTGCAGACTCCCTGTCTGTCTGTCAGCTTGTTGTTTATGGGATTTCATTCCTCTGGCGGGATCATAAATGCAGCCCTGTGGCTTTCCCGACACGGAGTACGCGCCTCTCAGCCGGCACGACAGGCTGGTGACGTTCGGCCCCACGACCGGGCCCTGAAAGCAAAGCGATGCTACCAAGGGGCGTGCCGGTTGGACTGCAAATTGGGGCTTTCTGTTGGTAGTACCAAGTCAGGTGAGGCATGTTGATTGTTGCCTGTAAACTAAACTGGGGAAAGAAAATGTGCCTCCCAATACTCGATGATGAAAGCAAGAAGACAAAAAAAGGTGTT
The DNA here is from genome assembly GCA_901007745.1 of Hippocampus kuda. Taxonomy (NCBI): domain Eukaryota; kingdom Metazoa; phylum Chordata; class Actinopteri; order Syngnathiformes; family Syngnathidae; genus Hippocampus; species Hippocampus kuda. Next base: position 100,654 of record CAAKHF010012258.1, read on the forward strand.
GAGATGAAGTGCCTCTTGTAGTGACATCACAGGGCAAGGAACATGTTGCCGCACTTGAGTCCAGCTGTGACTCAAATAGGCACGGCCCCCCCCCTTTTTTTTGTGGTCACATCCAGGCAGAAATGATGCAACCAGAGAAAACTTTTTCTAATATTTTCGCCCAGTATGACTTTTCTCCGCCCTGCAGCGAGGAGCTCTGCTGGGAGCTTGTGGCTTTGCGGATTCGTGACAAAACCGATTGTTGTGCGTGTGTCGTTTCGTTGTCGAAGGAGGGAGGAGGGCGGGAGAAAAGTTGCTTTTAGCTCACAAAAGACAGTACCACACTCACACTTCAGTGCTCTCCTTTAAAAAAAAATAAATAAAAAAATGAGCGGGGTGCGTACTCACTTTTGTGAGATATTGTATGTGTAGCGCGTTCCGGTGTAGCAGAGCCGTTGACGAGGGTGATTAATTGCCAAGTCACACTTGAGAACAGATGTGGACAGTCAGGGCCGGAGCCCTTCAAAGTGTTATGATGATAACGAGAACTCATTCCTTCCTTCGCCCATCACTCATGACATTAGTCATTTTGATGTCATACAACGGTAAATGTCACACACATTTAATAGCAGGATTACACTAAAACACAAAGTACCAGTTGCTAATTTCCTTTAGCCTTTCTATGGTGTTTCACATTATAGGTTAGCATTAAGCTAGCAGACTTTTTTTGGGGCGTGTGTGTGTGTGTGTGTCAGTTGCACAGTAAACTTCAAGAAGGGACATTCAGTTTTCTATGACATGGTGACGTCATCTCTCCGAAAGTTATCTTGAAGGAGTCGCAGTTTTTAAGTGGAAATATCCCAAATGGGGACACCAGGTCTGACATCATCATGGCGGGCGTCCATCCCCTGTCCTCCTTTTGCCGCCGCTTTGGTAAGGCGGCCCATTTTTAGACTGCAGGCGAGGCTGCCAAACTGAGAGCTGCGCACGGGTTTACACTTGTTGACACGCGCTTTGATGGATTGCTCTCTGTGGCTTTTAGGATTTTTAAACTCACGAAGCGAGCATCGGCTCATAAACGGGTCATGTCGTAACTGGACTTGGCGGGGATCGAGTCCAGTTTTGGGCGACCCTCCGGGCCGGGCCAGTTCCTTGGGAACACTGTGTGGCTGCGCTGTTATTTTAAACATCACAACTTCCAATCTTTTTCTCCGCCGATATTGACTTAGGACGGGATCACGCTGGAATGTTATTTATCCAAACATTTTGGCTGGGCGGACAGAAATAACGCGGCTCGACATTTTCGGGGGAGTGAGTCTACGTTTGGAAGATTAGGCCTTTGAGATAATAACGTGGAGGTGAGGCTGACATTTCAGGTTGGGAGATTGTATCGCTGTTGTGGAATGGGAGTCTGGGATTGGAGTTATCACAAAAACAAAAAAAAACAGTTTTGAGTCGCTCCCTAGATTTGGGCTGCATTCCATTTAGGTGAAGCACTTTCCCTCTGTTTATCTGCACGTTGGAGAAAGTTCTCTCGGGTCATCTTAAGTCGGACGAAACGGCATCGGTCCCCGACCACAAGAACTGGTTTGTGGGCCAGTTGACGAGATCAGCACAGCTTTTGAGTTGAGGATAAAGATTAGGGGGGTGGATCGACACATTAACAGGAGAGAAATGCCAACCCGTTGCAAGTTGGACAAGTTTAGTGCTCGAATGAAAAAAAAAAGATAGAATTGTGTTCAAATTATGGTAGAAACAGAGAATGTGTCACTGAATAGCGAACAGCATGTAAAAAAAAAAAAAAGCCACCAACGTTCAGTTTGAGCCGTGCAATGAGTCAGCGTCGCTCATGGTGTGTTTCCAAGTTGTGTGGCTGGAAATAAAATTATTTGGACATCAAAAACCCTTCCTCAGTCTTGTTTTTGTCGTTTTATAGTTTCAGGTGTAACGAAAGCAAAAAAATATATATATTAGCGCCAAAGTGACTGGGATTGACAGATTGAAGCAAGCATGCAACGCGAGAGTCTTTTCATTTCCTGAAAGTGATGTTATACAATAGTCGTTCATTTCCTTCCAGCAAAAGAGCATGAACGGGCAACTAAGAATTTTTTTTTAAAAAGTGTGTTTTAGTCAAATTTGAACCAGCCTCTGCTAACTCTGCACATTTAGAGACCCGACCACTGCCTGCGTAGGGATGAAAGTCTCACTTTGCCAGACTGAATTCCTCTGGTGTTTTGTTTTTTTGCATGTGGCGTTCAAACGACAGCGGCGAGTAAAGAAATGTCAGGAATTGTCTTCTCATGAGTCGCTCGTGCCCTTTGAACCCGCCCTCTGCCGTGTTCAAGAAGCAGTTGTTTGAATTGTTGGGATGACTGAAGGATGCTAATTGCTGTTAGCCCATCTAAGGCATTTTGCACGACATGTTAGCATAAAGCTAACAGAGTAACTTTTGCAACCTTCACACTTTTAATGCTTGAAAAGCCTTCTTGAAACTGAAATGGGACATCCGCCCAAATAATTGGTGTCGATTGTACTTTGAGTTCCTTACATTTATTTTCATGCTAGATTTTTTTTTAAAATTTTATTTTTATTTTTATCCATAGATGCTTAAGTGCCAAAAACGTCTTTTTTTTTGCCTTAAAACGGACTCGCCCCGTTTAGTATGAGAGACATTGAAATGTGTATGTGATGTATTCATGATAGGGCAAAAGGCACATAAAAGAATCAATTTTGCCGTGGTGTTGTATTAAATGGCTAATGCGTCTCCGCCTTTTTCCCTTGAGAGTGACATTGAAATGTGTCTGTCAGTGTGCCGTTGACTTGGTTTTAATGGAGCAAATTGCATTGCAGTCGAGTTGTATTTTATAGCTTAAACGGGCTCCCTTTTTTGCCTTTGGAGTGACTAGCCCATCTTTTACGAGAATGAAAGGTGTTGTTATGTGGCTGTCAGAGGGAGAAATTTGCCCAGAAGAATATTCCTTTGCAGTAAGGTGGTGCTATGCCTGCTTCGTTGGTGTAACTACACATTCAGTTTCATTTTAGTCATTTCGCACGCACGCACGCACGCACGCACGCACGCGCACACACGAAAGTATTCTTCAAGTTGTTGGCGCAACTTTGGAGCAACTCACCCTCGCTTCCATACAGTTTTCCGTTGTTGGAACCCATTTGAGAGGACACATAGTCGAGCACCAAAAACTCGAGCGGAGATTTTAAAAAATCCAAAATAGTTAATCCAGATGTGGACGCGAGAAGGACGCCTCACGGCCCGGCCTTCAGCCTCTTCTTCTTCCTCCTCTTCTTCTTCTTCTTCTTCTTCTCCTTCTCCTCCTCCTCCTTCCAGCGGTGCACGGCGCGTCTACATCCTCCCTCCTCCTTTTCGCTCCTCGCGTTCCCCTTTTCTGCGCATGCGCACAAGCCTCGACGACAGAACACTGGGCAGGAACAAAAAAACAAAAAAACAAAAAAGCTCCGAAAAAAAAAAGTTCTGAAGGTGTCCTAAATGGTAAGCAGCTGTTGTCGTCCGCCTGCCTCGATAATAACGTCCAGGACGTCGTGCACGCGCATGAGGTCCGACACCGCGGCGTGTACGAGCCTCGCGTCGTCTGGATTTAAAGGGACCGCAGCGCGCAAAAACCGCCCGAGTGCAAGTCTGCAAACAATGGGCGAACATCATAATTTGAAGGACTGCGGCGAGAGAGTGGTCATTTGCATATAAAAAATGCGGCTATAAATAGATGTTTGTTGCGAGTCACAAAGTGAAATGTGATTTGAGTGGTGAAATCCTGCAGATGGCGCTGTAGCGCGAGGTGGGGGGAGTCAACCTTTTCTTAAAAAGATGCTTATTCTAAAAAGTAATTGGAAAAGACGTCTCACCATGACGTCATGTTTAGCTAAAAGGCCCAAAGGAAGACAAACAAAATGTTTTATGTTCTTTAGTGTTGACTTCCTCACTTATTGACTTGACTTATTGCAGGTGGGTCTGAAACAAAAGCATCCCCTCACAGTAAATCGGGTTCACTGCCTTGTCATCCTTAGTGGTGCCCCCACTGATTATCCTTCACATAAGAATGCCACTGTCATTTGCTGGATTCCCACACCAACACCGGGGAGGTGGGTGGTGTTCGACTATAAGTGGAGAATGGTTTTACCGCACGGTTTGGAATGTTTCTATTAATAGGTGCCGCACAGGTCATCGGATACCTCTGCAGAGGTCTGCTGGTGGGTGACGTAATGAATCCATGCAGGCCGACAGCACTATAGACTCATTTTTATCCAGAAACCTTGTGTTTGCATTGGTAGATGAGTAGCAAGGGCGGAATGCTGAGATTATCTTTATAAAGGCTTTATTTAATTTATTTTTAATTTTTTTGGGTGCTAAATGCTCTTACCGTTGCAGTGCTAAGACTGACGACTCTTAAACGTCACAACAAATAAGAGACATCCGATAATCGAGCCTGGCTCAAAATCAGCCCAATTATCGGTACTGGATGTGCACACGCATAACTGTAACCAGCGACCATAGATGTCAATGCAGTCTAACTCTTTATTGAAAATTGAAAATATATGGACTCGAGATGGAGTAAAAGTAAAGTAGTATAAGTAGTCAGTCAATGTGGCAAGGTGCCCGCGGGGGCGTCGCGAGTCATGTTGGCAAGCGACTGGATCGATGACAATGAGCAGTCTTCCATGGGTACACACAGGGAAGTCGTGGAGTCCTTTTCGGAGTCAGGAGGGGCGGCGGGAGTGAGTTTCATCTTTTCGTATAACGCGTGGAGGCTCAGAGGGATGGACATGCACCTAGAAAAAAAAAAAAGTCAAATCGTTTTAGTGCTCAGGCCATAGTCACAAATATATACATTTGCTTCTCTATGTTGAAGTCAAAGGAGGAGCTTCATGTAGTCAACCTCTGTGCTGGAGTTACAAAAAAATAAAATAAAAATAAAATAATAATAACGTGGATTCTGAAATTCAGCATTTTTGTCCTCCAAGCAGATACCTCTTCAAGATCCCGGTGACGTACTCATCCAGGGAGGAATCGCCAATCCCAGCTCCGTATAATCTGCATGTAATATTCTGAGAATCTGGAATGCCCACCAGCACTGTCAACAAGCAGAATATTGTTCGATTAAAATTCGCGTTATATGCAAAATGATGACTTGAAGATGTGCCGTGATAAAACCCGCTTACAAATGGCAAGTGAGTCTTTGTCTGGCTGCTGGAACGTCACAGAGAAGTCGGTGTCAGCCGCCGGCCGTACCTCAAAATGGTGATCGCAATCTGAAACTTAACCACGATATGCTTTATAAACCTCTGCCAAGGAGATTTTGCACCATCCTGCCTACCTGGACCTTGGGACATGCAGCTCTTCAGCAATGTGTTGATGGCGCACTGATGCCTCAGCAACTCCACCAGGCGCGGAACGTGGGCGGCGTGGGTGAAGGGAACGGCGTCCATCGCGATGCCCGCGTGAGAGGCCGCTTCCCACGCCTCTGAGGGGAAGACGTAGGTGTGCGTGACATCGCCAGGAAGAAGCTGTACACACAGACGCATCATAGACGGCGACTGAAACCAAGTCGGAGAGATGGAGAGACCATATCATTGGCACAGGCCAAAATTTGGTAAATTTCTCTTTTTTTTTTTTCAACAAAATTACATTATTGGTCAGTTCACGCGTGTTCGTGTTGACCAATCGAAAGTGGCTTGCTCTCTTTCACAATGCAATGTTAACATGGGGAGGAAAAATCTTTTTTCGACTGTACTTACCGCAGCGCAAAAACGATCCAATTCATCCTCCGGACTGCAGTGATTTATCGAGTCTCGAGCCAGAAGATTGTGAAATTGCGCCCACTGCACGTCGTAGTGTGGTACTGCAACTCCTGAGAAAGAGAACGCAACCAGGACACAACTTGAGGTACCCAAATGGAAAGCAGTTTCAGTAAACTTTCATTATTATGCTTTGTAAAAAATTCATTTGACATTTTTAAGACTGTCGGAGTACCTAATGAAGTGGTCAGTAAATACGGACAAACTATCAGGTACAAATCATTCGATCACCTGGCATGACACCGTTAAAAGTGTACAAACCTGTAATCTGGTTGATCTTGTCAACAAAAGACCTCAGCGTGGGTATGGTTGGCTTTAGGCGGAGCACAAAGCAGGCAGGAAACGTCTCGTGCGCTACTTCGCTCGTGGGGGATAAGATGGGAAAACTGACAGGAAAGCACGAAATTACTCCTGCGATATCCACAGAGTTCTTCAAAAACATACATTTGAGTAAATTTAAAGCATGTGGACGAGGGTAAGACGATGAAAACGATACATTTTCATGGCCTCCGTATATCATGAATTTTCACCGATTCCAGATACATTTGGAAGAGCGATAATGGGACGCGGAATTAATCCGAATTTACCCCTCGGGGTCGAGTTGTAGAGGCAGCGGGATGACTGACGCCATCTGAAGTTTGTGTGACACGCGACTGGATCGCACAGCCACCCGGGCCGCCTGCTTGTCCGCGAAATTCACTCCGTTCGCTTCGCCGGTTGGTGGCGAGTAGAAATGGATGGTCAAAGGGCAATCTGGAAGAAGAGAAATCTTTGTGTCAAAAGGGAGAATTTTTATTCCCGTCATTTGTCATCGTTTAACCTGCTTGTTCAGCGAGGAGACAGCCAAACAAGCTGTCATTAATAATATCGTCCATCTGCCGGCTGCTGTTGCCGCTGGCCACTCTGGAAGCAAATTGAAAAGCATTTCCCACCTGAAATGTGCAACTCATTCGCATGCCAACGGGCCCCCTTCAAACAACTTGAATCACTCACCTGGGCAAATGCGAAATGGCTTGCATGTCTTTCCCGAGGTGTTGGAAAGCCGTGAATAGTTTGAATTTTACATCGCTGAAAGGGAAATTCACAAGGCGGTTAAGACGCATTCAAGTATTTCATGAAAAAAACTAGTGCTGTCAAACGATTAAAATATTTAATCGTGATCAATTGTATAATTTCATAGTTAACTCAGAATTAGCCGTAATCACAGATTTTTATCTATTCTCAATTTTATTTGATTTCTTTTTCTCCTATTTTTCCCATTTTAATGCTCTCATCAACATGGAATCGCACATCAGTATTCTTTGTGCAAAATGCAAATATTGACTGAAACAACAATTTCGATTTTCAATTTTACATGAACATTTTTCACTTGGAGCAGCCATTCAAACTTGGAGCACATTTTATTATTTTAGAGCAACGTAACATCCGCTGTGACGTGGTGCCACATTAAAATTGTTTTAAATTAATGCCGATAATAACGCGTTAAACTGACAGCACTAGTAAAAAAAACAAAAACTATTGCTAGTAGTACTTGTCTCCGGGGACGTCATACTGGCCCGCGAGCTCTTTTAGCCTGGCGGAGAACTCTGAAAAGTCTTTTGACCTGTTGTGGGCAAACAAAGCATATTAAGAGCTTTTTAAGCCAGTTTACAAGCTACACCTATTTTAGAGATCCAACAAAGTGGTCCCGGCTCACCTGAGAGACTGCAGGAGGACCTCGCTCTTCTGCGAGACATTTTTTTTTGTGTTATAGTAGAAATAGTGATGCATAAAGAATCGATTTGGCGACACGCACCGAAGGGGCTCCCCCGTGCGGCGCCACCTTGACCTCGTCCACGCCGCCGCACGGCAGCAGCGCCGCCTCCACGTAGAAGAGGTCAGCCGTCAGGTAGCACGTGGCCTCTGTGAAGTGGAAGCCCATCCTGCGAGTCGTATTTGAAGCTCAAGAAAAATATCCACGGGGCATGTGACATTCTTGTCAAGCCGTCTTTTGTGTTCTGTACTCAGGAATGCTAATTTGTTAGCATCACAGCTGTTAACGTGACAGCATTTCAGCAACAATCATTCCAAAGTTTCCAAATCTGTTCACAAACTCAGATTGAAAGTGATAACGGGCGCATTCAGAAAAAAAAAATGGCCAGGAATTTTCCTTATTACCCTTGTCGTTGAGCCGCCAGCTCCAAACGAGATCTCATGGCGTTGATGGAGGACACTAAAGCGCATACACGCGCAACATCAGCTGCATTCAGCCAACACAGTTTATTACTCTTTTTTTTTTTTTACCCTTAAACTCCTCCTGGAGCCTTTCCAGAGCCGCAACGAGCGGTTGGCAGGGTGCGCAGTCATCTCTGGATTTGTCCTATGGCAAAATAAAGGGGAAGTCTGTCTGTGGAGAGTGAGTTATACAAACAAGCGCCACAATGGAGGACTGTAGTTGTGTGACAAAGGCATCTTTGTGTAAACACATTTGACTTCCCCGCCTGCTACACAAAGCATATACAAGAATATTGACAGTGGGATGGGCTTTCCATGCACCTGTTTATTCATTGTAATGTGCAGGATAATCCTAAAGGGCCTTCCCTAAACTGTAAACATTTTACAGTTCTCCGAATCTGTCTCACAAGTTGAGCACCGTCATGGGAGTGAATGGCCAACTTTTAAAACAACTTACCATGCATTTTCTAACCTGCTGGAAAGTCTCATTCCAAGTCTTGGATGCATGCTTGGTGTGCAGCTGTGATAAGATGGAGCTCATCACTGTGAACAGGGTTAATTATTGTTTCCCGGAACTCTGTAAATAGCACAATTTGATGCACATTTTCTCATAATTACCTGCACTGTTAAGATTTTTTTTTCTGTTCAGGCGTGCGAGCCTTTTGTAGCGGTGAGCCAATTAAAACGGATTGGTAAGTTTAGAAGTCTTTCATTAATTTGATAGATATTAACGCGTTTTGAAACTAATAATAATAGTGACAGGCGAAAAAGCAGGCGAATATGTGCTTTTTTTTTTTTTACAAATGAGTTAATTGGTCTTCGGAGACAGGGCGGAGGTTCACGAAGCCGAGCGGAGCCGAATGTGGGACGAACCATCGGGGCTCTATGGACGCAGGGAGGAGGCTACAAAGCCGAGTGCAGCCGAGTAAACCCGAGTCGAGTCGAGTCGTGCCCAGCCCGCTGCCTGCCGATCACATCCCTACTTGCTAACAGCTCGAGCTAGCTTGGGGAACTAGCCATGAGCTAACGACCAGCTCGCCAGGAAGTCTTTTTTTCCCCCCCTTTTTATCAACGGCAACTCAAAACCTCGCCCGAGGCGGTACCCGCGTGAAAGCTTTCAACAACTCTGGAAGGTGATATTTCTTTCACGATGTGCTTCGTCGCTTAGCATCGTTCACTTGTTATTAGCTGCTGGTTAGCCTGCTGTTGAATTGCCCGAGTGGCCGCCGCCGTCCTGACCGGGCGGCCAGGGAGGATCCGAGCGAACATCTGTTGCTGTGTATGGTATTTTCTCCTCGGCTTTTGTCAGTCATAACTATCTGTGTCGCTCTCTCGCTCTGTCTTTTTTTTTTTTTTTTGGTGTGTGAATGATAAAATTTATGAACACTCATCTCACTGGTAAGGCTGAGGGTCATTTTAGTCGCAACACCGCCCACTGTGCATCAAACAGTGAGCTAGTTGTTTTTTCTTAGACTTGTATTCTATTTTATTATTGATCTGCAGCTGTGGACTGTTAAGTTGCTGATAGAACTACTAATACTTGACGTTCCATTTCGTTTTAACGCTGTTACTCCTCGTATCGAACAAATTTGAAGATTGCATCGATGTTCTAATAACCCAGTTGTCACTATAATCGTTAAAGATGATAATGATAATGAAAAAAAAACTTGCATTACGTCACGTTTTGTGGTTCTTGATAGTGTCCAACACAGCCGTTCGATTTGTTCTTCCAAAACATACTTGGTAGTCATTCAAGCTAATTAAAACAATACAAGTGAGCAAATATGGACTAAAAATGTTCAAAATTAAAAGTTTCAGCAGGATCTTGCGACTTGGGGGCTTTTCCTGCTTTCGTGTGGCTTACCGGGGTCTTGGTTTTATTTCAGATTTTGCGTTTTATAGCTCTCTGGAAAGAACATATTAATTTGTGTAAAACATTGCATTTATGTATTTGATTCTGCAGCGCATGGGCACAGTGGTTTGCACATCTGCCTCGCAGCTCTGACGTTCAGAGCTTCAATCCCAGCTCCTACCTTTGTGTGTGTGTGTGTGTGTGTGTGTGTGTGTGTGTGTGTGTGTGTGTGTGTGTGTGTTTTCCCCAGGTACTCCAACTTCCCCCCCAACATTCCAAAAACAAATGTTAGCCTCACTGGGGACTCTGAATTGTCCACAGGTGTGAATGCAGAAGTGGAAAGGGTTGTTTATGTGCTCCGCAAGTGCTTTGGAGCTCCCATGACCCCAAACAGGATGTGTGCAATAGAAAATGGACGAATAGTACAATAAAATACTGCCTTGTCAAGTATGTACAGGACTGATTCCGTGAACTAGTGGCTTTTTACGGGTTTATCCTGGCTTGTGCGTGCACACAAACGCATCAAACATTTATGTTGACTGTCAAGGGGCGTGGTTAAATAATAACTGTTAAAAGGACTTGATATTTTCCCAGGTTTTTTGCTACCTGGAAGTATCGTCACACCTATTGTGATGAAAAATGATGAAATATCGGGAAACAAAAGAAGGCCTCAAATCCACCGATTTTTTTTGTTTTGTTTGTTTCATGGATTTAAAGCCCCCGCTGCTGCAGCTGGTGTTGATCTAAGTCGTCCGGCCTTCATTTCACAATCCCTCCCCGATCGGATCCCTCGCTACCCAGTGCCATGGCAGCTGCTAAACCCAAAGGGCAGAATTCTTTAGCCCTCCACAAAGTGATTATGGTGGGCAGCGGCGGAGTGGGGAAGTCTGCGCTCACGCTTCAGTTCATGTATGACGAGGTAAGCGCGCCCGTTGGATTCAGGTGTGGGCATCGTTTAAATTCCACGCGTCGAGCGTCCCCCCCCGACCTCTGTTCCCGTTGGCTTTTGTGTCTTAGTTTGTGGAAGACTACGAGCCCACCAAAGCGGACAGCTACAGGAAGAAGGTGGTGCTGGACGGCGAGGAGGTGCAGATCGACATCCTGGACACGGCCGGGCAGGAGGACTATGCGGCCATCCGTGACAACTACTTCCGCAGCGGCGAGGGCTTTCTCTGCGTTTTCTCCATCACGGAGTTGGAGTCTTTTGCGGCGACGGTCGACTTCAGGTATGGCTGAAGACGAGAAAATCATGCAGGTGACAGTCGGCTTTGACTCCCCCGTCCAACACCTCATCCTCGGCAGAGAGCAAATCCTACGAGTGAAGGAGGACGAGAACGTTCCCTTCCTGCTGGTGGGCAACAAGTCGGACCTGGACGACAGGCGGCAGGTGAATGCGGACGAGGCCAAGGCCCGCGCCGAGCAGTGGGGGGTGTGCTACGTGGAGACCTCAGCCAAGACACGAGCCAATGTAGACAAGGTCTGTCTGATCTGCGTTTTTTTTTCTCCCCTCATCTTTTGATGAATGGGAAAAAAGTAACCTTCATTGATTGAATTTTGATCCCCCCCCCTGCCCCGCAGGTGTTCTTTGATTTAATGAGGGAGATCCGGGCGAGGAAGATGGAAGACAGCAAAGAGAAGAACGGCAAGAAGAAAAGTAAAAGTTTGGCCAAGAGAATCCGGGAGAGGTGTTGTATTTTATAGTGGCCAAACGGCTACCCTAAAAAAAAAAAGCCAGAGAGCTGTTTGTGTACATATACATTTCCTCGGACTTTTGATTTCAAGCGCCCCCTGCAACTCGCTGCTCTTTATCCATGCGTCTGGGGGAGTCGCCAGGCAGCGCTTCATCCACTCGGTAACTTCCTAACGCGCTCACACTCCAAATTGTTCGTGTCGACCGTTTCCTCCTTCGCTTGTTTAAATCAAGCCAAAAGAAGCTTTGGCGGGGTACACACATTTATGCAGATTGAGAAGCGACGTGTCAAATGTGAGAAAGTGCGCGTGATGAGCGAAAAGAAAATAGGCAAGCGTGAGGCTGAAGGGTGTGGTAAAATATCGGGGGGGATGAAAATCCCCGATGTAGAGAGATCACCCCCCCGCCCCCCTTCCCAAAAAAAAGGATCACATTGAAACTTATTAAAACACACTTTGCAAAAGTACGCCTTAGTGCCTGGACTCACTCCGTTGCCGTCAAGAAATGGAAGCTGATCGTATCACATCACTTTAAAAAGAAGACAGGCGCAGTTCTTCGAATGAGAGGCAAAGTGTGCCTGTCTGCCGTTTCTTGTAAAAATGACGCATTAAGCAAATGAAAAGCTGCTACCGTAATGCTAACGGAGAATGCAAAACGCCATAGAGGGACTAAGGGAAATTAGCATAACTGCTCAGACTAAACTGTGACACGAGTGCTACTACACACGGAGAGCCGCAACACGTGCAACTATTCAAACGATATTCAAAGGCGGAGATTCTCTGTTCTGTGGGAGCTACTGCAGTTTAGTCGGTGCTCAAAGTTGGGCCGGTCGTTGTGTGTACTCCGCTTTAGCTGAAAACACACCTCAAAGTCACTACAGCAACTTGGAAATAATCCCCAAAAAAGTTATTTGGCAGTTTCAATTCAGTCCTGCCAGGCAAATGAGAATCATGTTTATGATTTTTTTTTTTTTTCTTCACCACTACTACTTTTGTTACCCATATTTACCTGGACTTTTTTTTTTTCCCTTGCTCATGTTCTTCTATTTGCCCCTCATGAAAAAAAAAGTGCACAAACTTTACTGTTTTTCTTTGCCGGAATCCTCTCAAAGACAAATAATTCTCAGTCCTGGCACATTTCAACCATTTTTTTTCTCCTCCAACCTCACGCGTTATGATTGTCATTAACTTTGTTTTTTAAGTTATTATTACTGCGACTGATGACTTTGTTTCTGTGATCGAGTAATTTTTGGTGCTCCAACAGGCCAGTCGAATCGCACTAAGCTGGCATCATCAAGGTCCACAAAGGATCGCGTTCATGCCAATTTGACCAAACTGACTGTTTTTTTTTGTTGAACAAAATAATCTTGCTTAACCTTCTCTTTGCTTTATTTGTTTCCTAATTGGGCTGACCTGTAATCAACAGATATGTCCCCCGAGAGCATATTTACACCTTGAGAACTGAAAAACTGAAGCCACAAATGCTCATAAGACAAAAAAAACATTCCTCCAATTTTCAGTCCCCCATTCAATCAAAATATTGTGGGACACGTACAAACAAGAGTTCCTCTCAGTCACCAAAGAAAAAAAATCCTCGCTAGTATTTACAAAAGTGCCGTTGTTTTCAATTGAAGTCAATCTGGACCCCCCCCCCAAAAAAAAAAAAGCAGACAGAGACAAGCCTTTGCGCAGGCCGCTGCCTACCCGTTGTCTGCGTTGAATGTCGACCATCCCAAGTGCGACGCTGGCGATCGTGTGCGCTTTCTCCGCTGACCTTATTCTTCCATTTCTTGGCCGACATTTCAGGATGAATCCCAAATGATGACTTGTTCAATGGAACTACTTTGCGCATGACTTGCTGGTGTCTAACAAAGTGCTCAATCAACATAATTCACATTCATTACAATTTCGGGTGTGCATTTCTGCCTTTAAATCCATCACTTTTTGGAAGTTGTGTACTTTCAAAAAAAAAAAAAGCATCAAATTGCCCCTTCGTTCCCTTCTTTTGCAAAGAACTGAGCCGCAGCTATTATTATGTTCCACCATTTTCGACAATAAAAAAAACAGATGGCCACTACTGGAGACTATGCAACAACAATAGCAACAAAAACTGGTCTGACGACAAAGCACGGAACCATGTTTCCCCTTTCCGGTTCACGTTAAAAGATATCTTTTTTCTTGCGCTCATGTCACCCAAAATGCAAAAGAATGCCTCCGGTATGTATTGATTGAAAAAGCACACACAGTGGTGGGAGTGTTTTGAAGCTTTTATGTGTTGAGGTGAAGCCAATCATTTAGTTAAATGTATGAGAACTAAAGAAAGAGAAAGATAGGATTTTTTTTTTTTTAAGGGCTAACCTCCAGCATATGACACCCCCCTCCCCCCTCCCAAAAGAGTCAAATGTCACATTTTTAAGAGTAAGAACTGAATAGTGTACCTCCTCCATGGTCACAGTGTGCTCTTGTTGCTAAAATAATAATAATCATTAAAAGAAATTACCACCGTTGTGCTTGCTGTTATTGGCTTCAGAGTTGAATCATTGTTAGGGTATTTAAAAAAGAAAACAAAAAAAGCAAATGTCCGCCATGAGCCTCTGAAATGATTTCTATTTCCTCCCAAGAGTGTGGCGAGACAGCCAATTCAAAGAAAATGTATTGCCTTTTTATATTCATGCTCTTAAAAAAAAAGGAATAAAATAATCTATATAGTATATGTCTGTTTTGGTGGGTGGTGGGGATGTTTGCCACGATTGAAATGCTCACTTCATGTTTACTTTTTCTTTTTGAAACATAACCACTAATGTAGCCTCTACCTGTCTGTTCGTGTGCAAGAGATGATGCTTACATTTCAATTTTTGTGAGCGTGCGTGCGCGTGTCTGTGATTTGGAAATGGCAAATAAAGGTAATATGACTAATGCAAGTGAGTTGCTGTTGTGTCCAATATGTGGAAGGGTACATTCAAATGACTGACATGAAGAGGAAATATGTTTGCTTATTTATCAGCGGTTGGACGCAACCAAGTACTGTACAAATATTTCCTTACTAGTACCTTGAAAAAAATTCTACAGTTAAAAAAAAAATCCTTCTATTAACGTTAGCTAAAATAATGTGCGAATAAATTACCTGAACGCAGCACTTGCATGTTTAACATTAAAGCACCGTTTGTATTAGTTGTCCATTCCGGTGGTGCGACTCGGGGGTTCCCTCAGCGCTGACGTCACAGGGCACGTCGTTACGCACTTTCCTGTGATTGGCTGACGCCGGCGCACGAGGCCTGTAGTTTGAAAGCTTGTCTGGGGCCCAAAAGTGTAAAGTAGCACTAGCCTGCCTCACACCACCAACTAAGTTAACGCCGTTTGGCAACTTGATTCCAACCAAACGCTCCGCTCGCTTTGGACCCAGAAAGTAACGCGGGGCGCCTTCAGGGACGATGACGCCACCTGCGGGAGCAAGCCACTTGGCGGATTATACGATGGAGGAAGCGGCTTTTTGACGCCTTTTTTGGGGGGCTGGAAGTCAACGCTGAGAGCGGAGAGAGAGACAAGAAAGCTTCCCAGCTGGCTAGCGGCTAGGCGGCTAACTGGGCAAGCTCGCGTGCCGCTCCACTTCCCTATTGCGCTACGGCAGTGTCAAATGGAAGGCTGACAACTTTGCTTTTGACTTCGAACACCAAACCGTGGATGGAAATACTCGCACCGGCCGCGCTGCCTCCACGGAACCGGGGCTTTAAATCCGGACGGGCCTCGGGCTTGCACGTTCGTCCACGAATGCGATGTGTCGTCTGGTAGCTTTAGCCGCCCGAGGCTAACCTAGCTTTCATTGACTTAGCATTTGCTAGTGAATCCGTAATTATGCACACCATAGAGTCCGGGTCGTTAGTCGTCTCTTGGTAGCTGAATGTCATTTTGTTTGCGAGTGTGTAAGAATTGATTAGTAACAAAATCGGAGTGAAAAAACCCCAAACCAGTTAGCTCTGTGATGCTAACGTTAAGCTCGTGATCTCGCCAGTCAGGGCATTCCGAACGTGAGTTATGATGCTAACTAGCCCAATGTTATTATGTTCCACCGCAAATCAAGGAGCATAGCATAGCATAATAGTATTTAAAGGTTATTTCTTAGTGAAGGTGGCAGTAGGTGTAACCGTGTGGATAAATGCCGAATTCAGATTTACTGAGGGATGGCCGCGGCCGGAGTCCCCCCGCGCAGAGAAATGCTAACAGGCAGGACAGACGAAACGCGAGTAAGCCGGGAAGTAGTGCGGCTCAGCGGGACAGACATCGAGAAAAGAGACGCTCGTCGGCTTCTCGCCGGAAGAAACGCAGACAGGCCAAGGACAGGGACTTGTGGCACATCGGTGCAACGGAAGGTACGGTCAGTGACCGACATGGCACTTTTGGGAAGGAGGCTGAACTTCGGACACTGGTGGAGTATGATGACGTGAGCTCCCAATCTGAGCGCTTTTCCGGGAGCCCCTCGCCCAAGCTGGACCACCAGGTAGATCGGTTCCCCATGGAGCGATTGAGCGATTTTGAGGAGTATAACGCTCCGACGAGGGACCGCCAGGCCGTCTTCCTTAACAAGGACGTGCATGCCAAAGGAAAGCCTGCAGAAAGGAGCAAGGACCCTGGTCGGAAGAAGGAACGTCCTAATCGTGAGAGAAATGCCAAAGTTCGTGGCGGACTCAGCCCGAGCAGCTCTAAAAACCAGCGAGACGTGGTGAAGACTAACGACAAAAATGGCAAAAGAGCGTCCTCCAGTCAGTCGTCACAGTCTGCAGACAAACGGGACTCTGCAAGGCAACGGAATAAAACGAGAGCAGATAAAGAACCGCCGTCTGCGTACAGAGACGTTCCTCCCCAGTCCTATCGAGATGAAGAGCTGCGGGCCTACAGGAGAAGCCCGGGATTCAAAGCTGAAAGTCCTTATGGGACGTCCTACCCTTACAGCTACCAGTCTCCGTCCGGTTACAACCAGATGACATCAAGACGAAGCCCCCCTTACCCAAGCAAAAGAACATCTCCCGCGCCCAACTACTACGGCCGAGATGCTGACGTGTACGGCGCTTACGGCGTCGCCAAGTCACCCAGCTCGTATTCAGGCAGCAAGAGGAAGCGATCACCGACCAGTCCAGCCAACTGGCGCCGATCTCCCAGTTATAGCAGACACAGCCCGTACGAGCAGGGGGAGTTTGTCGCCAGTCCTTACGCAGGCCGGAGGAGATCTCGAAGTCCCTACAGGAAATCCCTCAGCCCGAGTCCAGATGTCAGGTGAGGTGCGAGGCTGAGCTCCAGGGATTGATTTGCAGGTTTGCAATTGGCTATAGATGCAAACAGAAGTAACATGATGTTAATATTACGATTTTATGATGCAACCATCATTGCAGTCATAGATCGTTTTGACCTTTAACCACTAAAGATGATTCAGAAAGTTCAGATCCTTGTCAAAAGGCACACGGAGGTGAATGTTCCATTGCGATATTATTTATAACCGTCATTATGCGTCTGAATTAACTCTGCTGCATTGACAACATATTTGGCTTTTTTTTTTTGTTTACGCTGTCGCAAGTGGCAACAAAACTAGGACATGCATATTAATGTGGCTTTGCAGAACTGTTATTCGTTACTCCTATTTACTTTGAAATGGCAACCCGTTTTTGTTTTTTTTGGCAAAGGCCACGGTTTTGTTTCAAACGTTTACTGCTCAGATGGAAATCTTTGAAGTGGGACTGCCGAGTTAACCACCAAGTTTCTGTTCCTCCCTTTTTGAGGCTAGATATTATTTTACTTCCTCGTATTGGAGCTTCCTACTAGCTTTGGTTTCAGGGAGCTGCAATATGTATTTCACAATTTATAATCGATCCCAGGTGCTGCAAAGTCTTTGAGATATCTTTTTGTCAAACGTCAAGAAACGTCAGCCCTAAAATTCCGCTCTTCTCCCGCAATGTCTGAAGTGATCTTAAACATGCTCAATCTTTCTTCCCAGGCGATCGGTCAGGTCTCGGAGTCGCAGCCCGTATTCTTCCTCCAGACATTCTCGCTCCCGCAGCCGCCACCGCCACTCTCGCTCCCGCAGCCGACCCTCCAGCCTCTCGCCGAGCACGCTCACCTTCAAGAGCAGCCTGGCGGCCGAGCTCAGCAAGCAGAAGAAAGCCAAGGCCGCCGAGGCGGCCAAAGCCAAAGGTGCTGGCAAAGCTTCCACGCCGACTAAGAATGCCGCCGCCCACCAGCCCAGTCCCAAGACCAACCACGCGGCCAGGAAGGGACGCCTGCCTTCGCCACCTGCCCCTCCAGCAACGGCAGCAGCGGAGAAAGGGCCGCGCACACCCACGTCCAGCCAGCCCCAGTCGCCCTCGGACTGCTCCTCGAAGAAGAGTTCAGAGCAGCCTGTCAGTCGCGAAAAAGACGGCAAGGCGAAAGATGACTCCAAGAGGAAAGCGGCGGCGGCAAGCGGGCCGAGTAAAGATAAGGAACGAGCCAGCGGGACCTTCATCGCTGGTGTCCCGTCCCTGCCCCTTCCCCTGAGTGTTCTTGAGCAAATTGATAAAGGAGACAGGTAGGTCCCTAGCAAATTCCACAAAACACCATATTAAAAAAAATCATTTTCTTTTCTATAGTTTGCTGAGTGGCTACTAAACTCAGCTTTATTTATTGAGCACCTTAGAACAACCATCATTTCATGCAAAGTGCGGTTTGTATTATTTTGTCTTTTTTTTTTTTTTTGTTAACTTTCTTTTGATGGCGGCGCGGACACCCGCAGCGGCTCCTCTTGTTTTGTGTTGAGAGGGAAGAAATTCCATCTGTGCTGTATGTATCACATACAGCACATTTGACAATAAAGTTTAATCCAATCCAATATGAAGTAAAAATCAGGCATACAAAAACAAGGTCAATAAATTAATCACATAAAAAACAGTCAACACCATAGAACACTAAACTAAGTCTCATGTTGAGTCAAGAGCCAAAGAACAAAAATCAGATATGAGACAAGTTTTTAAAATGGACACGGATCTGCCGGCCTATTTGAAAATCACTGTCCAATTTAAAACGCAAATTTGAGATGGTTGGATTTTATACAGCGCCAGAGAGCCCAAATCAGCAGGGTGGGATGTAAAAGGGCAACTTGGACCAAACACCATCACTTCTGTTTTAATTTTATTGAAATTCAAGAATTGGAGTCCCATCCAGGCCTTGATTTCCTCCAGTCAAGACAAAACTAGCCTGGAGGAGAAAGCGTCCTTTTTGCTTGCCGGGACATTGATTTCACTTTTATCCGCATGGCTGTCGAAGGAAATGCCATGCTTTCTTAAGACGAAAATATACGAAAAATACGAAAATGAAAATAGCAGGAGGCCCAAAGTTGAACCCAGTGGAACACCATGTGACGGTGCCTAAAATAACCTCAAAGTCATTTATAGGTATGGGTAATATAATAAGAGGACTTTGAAATGATATCAACGCAATCCTAAATGTTTTTCGGGAGCGTGTAAATGACTCACTGGATGGCTTGCCCTTTATTTCCCGTGAGTAGTGTCGTCCATCTTAATTACGCAAATAGCCATCTAATAAATTGTTCTTTTTCATTTATCAGCGCAAAGGACACGTCGGCGAAGAAGAAATCCGATCGAAAGGGCCGACAGCTGCTCACCGACCTGCCCCTCCCGCCGCTTCTTTCCAGCCGCACATCTTCCCCGCACAGCCCGGCCGACGAGAAAAAGGGCCAAACGCCGCGTAAAAGGCCCAAGTTAGTTCAGCTTCATTTTTCATGGTTGTCAAGCTTTGTCATGCTGTGAGATTGTTCCCATCTAAAATCTATGCGGTTGGAAATACTGCTTTCCGACTATTTGTATACAAACCACAAAAAAAACAACCCAAAAAACGTTTCCTACCCCGATTCCAGAATGTGCGGCCCGAGATACGGCGAAATAAAAGAGACGGAGATCGACTGGGGGAAGCGGTGCGTGGACAAGTTTGAGATCATCGGCATTACGGGAGAAGGCACGTACGGCCAGGTCTACAAGGCCAAAGATAAAGACACAGGTGGGAAACACTCATTTCAGAAAAGAAAAAAAACTTCCTTTTGTGAAGCTGCTGTTCAGAGCCACGTCATCGTCATTTTATCTAAACAGCGGAGATGGTGGCTCTGAAGAAGGTTCGTCTGGACAACGAAAAGGAGGGCTTCCCAATCACGGCCATCCGAGAGATCAAAATTTTGCGGCAGCTCAACCACAAGAGCATCATCAACATGAAGGAGATCGTCACCGATAAGGAGGACGCGCTGGACTTCAAAAACGATAAAGGTGCATTTTCGTCCCATCTCCCCGGATTACAATGACAACGATTTTTTTTTTTTGGCCATACAAATGTGTCGTTTTGTCCTGTTTTACCGGCAGGTGCTTTCTATTTGGTGTTTGAATACATGGACCACGACCTGATGGGCCTGCTGGAGTCGGGCCTGGTGCACTTCAACGAGAGCCACATTAAGTCGTTCATGAGGCAGCTGCTGGAGGGGCTGGATTACTGCCACAAGAAGAACTTCCTGCACCGCGACATCAAGTGCTCCAACATCCTGCTCAACAACAAGTACGGAAGTCCGAGCTCTTCGTAGAGCCCCTCGCCGCTTCTCGTTTGACGGTTTTTGTTTTCCCTCACCCGTCTTGGCTCATCCCATCAGAGGCAAAATCAAACTGGCGGACTTTGGCCTCGCTCGCTTGTACAACTCTGAAGAGAGGTGAGCCGACGTTAGCCGGTTCTTGATTTATTCAGCGGTCACGTATTTGTCCGCATATTTTATTTATTTTTTGTTCCATTCAATGTCTGCATCTCATTCGCAGTCGACCATACACCAACAAAGTCATCACGCTGTGGTACCGCCCCCCGGAGCTCCTGCTGGGCGAAGAGAGGTACACGCCTGCCATCGACGTGTGGAGCTGCGGGTAAGAAGTCGGAAAGAAAATTTTATTTTGGCGGGGGGGAAAAAAACGTTAAAAAAACAAAATCTCTCCGACACCGTTCACAGATGCATCCTGGGCGAATTGTTCACAAAGAAGCCAATCTTTCAGGCTAACCAGGAGCTGGCCCAGTTGGAGCTAATTAGGTACAAGAAATGTGGCATTTTGCTAACGAAAATTAGCATCACTTACGTGATCCATTTTGAGCAGTAAACAATTGCTACTTTCTTGCTGAGTAATACTTGGTTTATTTGAGTGTTTCGGTGTCTTCCAGTCGGATATGCGGTAGTCCGTGTCCCGCGGTGTGGCCGGACGTCATCAAGCTTCCCTTCTTCAACACCATGAAACCAAAGAAGCAGTACAGGCGACGACTGCGGGAGGAATTCGCCTTGTGAGTTCGTCCGCGTCATGTCGGATGCATTTGTAACTCTGCTGTTAGGTTTGTGTCCTTGGTATGCCTGGAAACGAAAAAATAACATGAATGTTAATACAGAGTCATTTCCAAAATATTTAAACAAAACAAAAAATAACAATAACTTTTATCCTGAATTTTATTTTCGAAAACATGAAAAGTGTTCATTTTTGACTTGTACGTGCGGTGTCATTTTTTTTATTTTTATTTTTTTTGTGAATAATTTTGTGGGTTTGTTGTTCAGCATTCCTCCGACTGCCCTGGACTTGTTTGACCACATGCTGAACCTTGACCCCAGCAAGCGCTGCACGGCCGAGCAGGCGCTCGGCTGTGAGTTCCTCAAGGATGTGGACCCGGACAAAATGCCACCGCCAGAGTATGTTAGCCCTATCAATTTCCACATGTTGAAAGGATGTGTGTTAATGTGTGTAACACGCACGCACACACATATTTATATAGGAAATCTAAACTAACTATCGTGAACATTCCCAAACTATCGTAACCCCGCTCACATTTTCAAAAAGAGGCCGCTCACTTTGTTGTTGCATTTCACACATGATGGCCGTGCTGGCACTCCAGAGATCACAACTATTTGCCCACAAGGCATTAAAAAGTCAATTTTCTATTTAATGTCTCCCTCTTTTTGCCTTGAAACGCCCCCGCTTGAATGTCCACAGTCTTCCATTATGGCAAGACTGTCACGAGCTGTGGAGCAAGAAGCGTCGGCGTCAGAAGCAGATACCCGAGGAGCTAGCCGGCCCCCCGAAGGCGCCGCGCAAGGAGCTGGGCTTGGACGACAGTCGCAGTAACACTCCTCAGGGCTTCCCGGCTTCTGCGGGCATCAAAGCCCCGAGTGCGGCGGCTTCATCACTGCTGGGTGAGAACAAGAATCTACTCGACAATCGACATTCTGATATTTTTAGTGACTCGCACTGTTAATATGAGACTCACATTACAGAGGTGTCAAACCTCCCCATCCACTCTGATACTGTTCTAGCCGCAGACCCCAAAGGTCCGAATGCTCAGTTGACCCAGGAGCAGCTCGCCGTCCTCCTGAACCTCCTCGGCCCGCCCAACAGCACCGCCGCCAACACGGCCCAGTTCTTCCAAGCGGTGAACTCCAAAGTCAACCAGGAGACACTCCAGCAGCTCTCCAAAGCGTTGCCGCCCCCCGATGCGGTCGAGCCCCCTGCTCAGCCCCCGCCCGCCAAACCCCCGCAGCCCGCCGTCCCGGCCGGCGTGCCGCGCACCCCGCCCATGCCCAAGCCGCCTTCTCCTCCTCCTCCGCCCGAGGGGGACGCGGCGGCCGCTACCCAGACAGCCGTCACCATGCTGCTGGCTCAGCTGCTGCAGGCTCAGAGGCAGGAGGTTGGGGACGGGGGTGACGCGGCGGAGGCTCCTGCCAACAACCTGGGGGTGGGAGCACCAGTGCTCCCTCTCGAGAACAAACAAGCTCCAGAATCCAGTCCGGTCTCACCTGGTAATCCTTTTTTAATTTTGTCATGAACTCATTCAGTACCAGTCTTGACCAAGTCTGAAAAGACGTTTAAAAACGTCTTTGGGAGTGAATGAGTGAAGTAAGAATCACATGTTGATATGGACCTTGTTTTAGCGCATTGTTTGTTTTTATTCGACCTACAGCGCTGGACATGACAGCCGTCCCCATCCTGCCCCCAGACCAGAGACCTCCCGAGCCTCCAGAACCGCCTCCGCACGCCGATCTGGACTACAGGCGGCCGCCACCTGAACCTAAGCCCGGCCACGCCCCGCCCATAGCGTCGGCCGGCGGAGGCGACGGCGGCGCCCGCCCCCCCGAGCCCGACTACCCACCCCTCCCTACCGCGGAAGGGCCGGGCTACGGGGGCGACTTCAGCCACCCGCTGCCGCCGCCTCACTTCACGCCGACGGGCTTCGGGGACAGCTTCATGGGTCACATGTTGGGCGCGGGGTTACCGCCTCACTCTCTGAGAGAAGTGTTTAGTGGGCCGGGCCAGGCTCCGCCCTTGGAGCCCTTTCCCCCGCCGCCGGGCCCCCCCTCCACTGGCCCCCCGGGGATGATGTTCGCTGGGGACAAGGACCACCGCTTTGAATACAGCCCCCTACCAGTGGAGGGCCAGCCCAACCCTGGCGCCCTCCACCTGTACAACCACGCTCTGGTACGGAAGGACGGCATACCCCCTCTTCCGCCACCACCCATCCCAGCACCGGGCCACGCTTGGGCCTCGCCCTCCTCGCAGGTGCCCCTTGGCTTCGCTCCTCACATCAACTCCACCATTCGAGGACGAGGGCTGCCCTTCTAAACCATCTGGAAGTGACATGTTGTGACTTGAAGACCTCCGCCTCCCTCCCCCCACCACCTCCTTTACAAGACAGCAGACCTAGTCAGAGGAGCTTTTCTCAGACCATTTTTCATATGTTTTTGTAATTTGTTCTACAAATCTTTTAAATTAAACTTTTTTGGGGGGAGGGGTGGACTCCGAATTAACCTTCTGGTACATTCTTATGCTTCCCGTGACCTCTTATACTGAACTTCAGTGTAGTAGTCATGTTTTGCACTACTGACTGAAGTAGGTTCAAAAACACTTTTAGCAGCACAAGAACAACACATCATGTGACCCGATCTCTTGTGCTCTCTCTTTGTGTGTATTTTTTTTTCTTTTATAAAATGCTCCTGGACTTCTGGCATTTGGTTGAGCAAATTTGACAGTGAGACTCTGGAGCAAACATCAAAGTTGTATAGTGATCCAACACAAAAAATGACACCAAGTGTTTTTTCTTTCTCTCTCTCTTGCCCTCTCTCTTTTTTTTTTTTGTCTTAGTAAAAATCTTGACCACATCTTTTTTCCTTTTGGCAATTGTTTATTATTAAAGAAATGCCACTGTGTATAATGTGTCTTCAGTTACTATAAAGATTATTTTTCAATGTCTTTTCTTGCTGCGTTTGGCTGTATGTGTCCTATGCAACCACCTGATGGCACCAGTTTGTAAAACTGAGTTTCCACTATTCTGTCTTTAAATGATGACAAAGTGCCATTCAGTACATTTACCACTGCCACGTGATGACTACAACAGTAGTTTACCTTGAACACTGGTCGAAAGTCGTGAAGTTTAAATACTTATTTCTGTATGTGGTCTTCATTAGAATATTTTGCGATTTCTTTTTAGTTAGCACTTAAAATTATCCTTGTTACTTTTTGTTCACCTTCGTGGATGATGACATGATGGAAGTATTTGGATTCCAGAGAGCATTAATGACTCTGACACAAATGATTTGGAAAAGTCAAATATGCAAACATCCATGGAATTATTCTTGCTTTTTGTTTTATTTAGTCAGCTCCATGAATGGTTTGCTGTAAGCAGCAACTTTGAAGTGCTTCTGTGGTTTGTCAAAAGATCTCAGGCCTTTTTGATGGTAATTTTAAGAGGAATCAGGAACGCAATGCCAAATTTTTGTCTTTGGCAGTCATCAAGTAAAACATTCAGTGCGTTGTCATAATGACATACAAGAAGGAATAAAGACACCATCACCTTGGTTGTGTGATGTAAAAATTGTGCATCCATACAGATCTGTGGAAAGAAATTAAAAGGTGCTGAAATGTAACAAACTAAACAAAAACATACCAAGCAGAGGCCAAGACATTTAATGGCTATACCATACATTAAAGAATATAAGATGAAACATTTATGCAAATCCAGACAAACTGTCATCTTAAAATATATTGCTAGCACTTCCAACTATAATACTTAGCTAATTAGTATTTGTATTAGGTATTTTTTTTTGTCCTTTCTTCTCTATATTTTGGCGTACAGTATATCTTTTGAGGCATACCATATAATGTATTTTAGACTCTGTATTGTGTCTTCACATACTATTTTTAGGACTCACAACAGGCTAGCATCTATGATTCGCATTTTTGTTAACAATGTCTAATTATACACGTTAAACCATTTTATTCAAATAAATTGTTATTTTCTAACATTTCGACAAACAGTAACAAGTTAGCACCTTGTAATTCAAACATAGTGTCGTTAGAGGGCAGCATATAGTCTCTTAAACGTAGCACACACATTTGTTTGGTGACAGACGCTGTTTGTTCGAGGCTAGTTTGGAAACTTTTACTTGGTCTTTTTGGCCATTTAGGACGTTCTTGTTGGGTGTGTATCGTTTGGATTCGCCCCAAATACAGAGAGCAAGTTGGAAATATTTACCTGGAGGAGTGACAATAAGGTAAACATTCCATATTATGCTGAATGTCACGTTGAAACGAACGACACACTTAGGTTGACGCAAGGTGCTTTTAATTGATTTGTTTCGTTCAAATCAATTCTGGTAAACTAATTCAGGAACCAATTTCACAGAAACTCTTGCTTAGGTAAACTATTGTGTTGAGACAGTAACACTACCAGGCCCAAGTTGGAGGCATGTTTGACCATTAAATGGTCAAACATGTAAAATGGCATTTTACCTTTTATGTTCATCTTAAGATCCATATACTAGTAAACTCGTTCAGCACACTAGTCGAAGGACAAGGAGGCATGGATTTTTTTAAAAAATCTATCCTCTGTTATTGACCAACAAAAATTTGCTGTTTTTGTGCTGTAGTTGAGAAGCTCCAATTTTGGCCAAAAGCAGTGCTTAGCAGCCATTTTGTGACATCTATGGGCAGTTATAAAACTGTTGGTAGATTTTCAATATTCGCAGGGCATCGTCCCTTCATATGTTTTAAAATTGTTTTTAATGCAGTCTTTGAGATTTACAGTGTTTAAAATGGACCGGAGTCAATTTTGAACATCTCTGCTCATTAGCTACTTACTGCGCCATCTTGTCTCTGCTGTTGAACGGGTCAAATCCGGAGCATTAATTACGAGTTAAGAGTGATTTATTGGAGGATTTAAAGTGGTGCATATGAATTAGCCTTTTCGCCGGTGTAACAGTTAGTGACCCACAATGCATCAGTCACCACGCCTCGGGCCTCACAAGTGGTGAGTCAGGCAGAGCAGCTAATGGATCCCAATGGTCACCCCCTCATTGGACTTTGTTTTCATTTGTTGACGTTTTTGTTTTGTTTTGTTTTCACAAGTTCCTGTGAGGACTCATTTGCGTTAATTAACATCTAAAAATTTAAATCTAACAGTCCGTGATGCACTGTGTGCGATGTGCTCCTTAACCGTCAGGTCTTGTTCCATTTTAATTCCCTTTCAAGCTTGTTTGTGTTTTGTTTTCCGCCTTCGCTGAGCGACCTCCGATTCCTGCCATATTCCCGGTGAGCGATCGTAGTGAGACGCTTGAAATGTCAGGCTCCACTTCTCAACGGGTTAACGTTTGATGAAAGGATGTTTGTTGGGTCAGTCGTCAAAGCGGCAGACGTTCGTCATTGCTCCGCTTCCATATGTGCCTTCATAAAATCGGGGGTGAGGAGGGAGGGCGGTGGTTGTCGTCATGGGCCCTATACGTCCTTCGGTGCATCTCCGTCCGGCTCTGGCTGTCTGGTAAAATCACGTTTACAACCCCAACCTCCGCCCTCTGGCCACAAACATGTCGGCTTTCATCTACCCACAGTTCAGTGTTCCTTGTGTAAAATAACACACACTCACACACACACACACACACACACACACACACACACACACACACACACACACACACACACACACACACACACACACACACACACACACACATACACACGCAAACATGCACGCACATGCCCAGAGAAGGGCAAGCATTTTATCTGTAAAATCACAGTCCAGTTTTTTCAGAATTCAAATTGTCTTGGCTTGTTGCATTGCTAGTGTGAGCGTGTGTGCCTTGCTGTGGATTTCATTCGATCTGAAAATGAAAAATAGTCTGTATGTATTTTCCTGATGGCTTTTTATGGCAAAAAAAAAGAAAAGTAATCATTTAATAGCGTTAATAGTATTTGTGGGTTGCCGTAAAATTTTACAATTTTTTTTTTTAAGCCTGCCATAGTTACACTTGTAGAGGTTGTTTCTATTTGACATCTTTAACATCTTCTTTTCTCTCATGAAGACTTTCTAAAAGATGTGTGTCATTTGGACTTTTGTCCATTCATGCTACCTTCTCACTCTCTCTCTTGTTCAAGGTGTTTGATGGGGTTGAAGTCAGGGCTCTACTCGGGTTCTTTGACACTAAATTCTTCTGAGCATGCTCTTGCTTGTTCATTGGGAACACACATGGCCTTCCCAAAATTGTGATCACAAGGTTAGAAGCAAATGTTCAAATTGCCTTTGGAAGATAAAGATTATGATTCAAGAAGGACTGAGTTTTCTAACCCTGGTTGATCAATTCAGAGGTGTGTACCCAAACCTCCGTCTATGTATTTGTGTCGAACATTTCTTTATCACTCTCAAGGCTGTCAGTGGAGGAGGTAATATTTCTGGAGAAAACTCTTCACGGTATTGCGCCGCCACTCATCAACAGTACATCAAGAGCAATTAGCCGTTTAGAGTCTTGCTCAAGGACATGCTGACACTTCCCCTTGGAGAGACTAATCTGGCCAACAGAAGGGATTTTTTTTTCCCCCCTCCTCCTACGTTCCAAGACCACCTATTCACCGTGGGTCGGAATGACAACTTCACAGAAAGCAAAACATAACCTGAGCTGATGCTTAATTAAGTAAACAGATGCCTTCATGTCTGCCTTGACAAAGATATCCCACACATAGATTTTTTTTTTCTGACGTCGAAAGCTATTAATTAATCAAAGTGTTTGTGATTGTCGTTACAATTTTCACAAAGTGCCAAAGTCATTAACTCGATGTTCAAATAATATTTTTGTGCCGGGAAGACAGGAAGAAAACATTTCCCAAATTTCAACAACATAAACCTTCTGCACCTTTCTGGTATCTCTGTAATTATGATTAAACCCTTTTCAACGTACACCATGCAAGCCCACGATGACATGTCATGCTGTTTTCTCCTCAGCACAGTCAAATAAATCATTAACTGTTGCGTTGGATGAAAGCACTTCAATGATTTGCCCGTCTGCTACTTTTCAAACCTTTTTATTTTTGTTTTGTTTGCACGTTTGTTTTCTTCCAGTTTCCACGTGCATCAGTTTGACATTTTCTCTGAATGGAGTCATTCTCAGCATGTGGTCAGTGTATGTGTAATCCAGCGGAACGTTGGCATCTACAGGTATGTCACCAGGTTGAGAAGGAGAACTGGATCTGCCACTTCACATAGGGTTAAATAGGCTTTTAAAGCCCCCAGGCGCTGCTTTTTGGGAATTGAACTGGCAACTTTCAGGGTCACGCAGACTGAATGTCTTCCTGGTTTTCCGAAATGATCTGGATAACGAGTCCATTGAGAGTCGGTGAGTGTGTCGATTAGCATGCATTAACATAAATTAGGGGGGCTATTAATATTCCATTCAATCTGTTCAGAAGTCATCGGGCTATCTAGAAGCAAAGACATTGACGACAAAAACAGGAAGAGGGAGTTCGAAGAAGAAAGGAACGCCATCTCTCATAACGGGCTGTCAGAATGTGTGAGAGGTTGCCATCCGTCACTCTTTTATTCTTTGGGAAGTAAATGAATCCTTGTGAGTGTCAATACGTACGACATACTGCGGTATTGAGAAAAGGATGATGTTGGGTCTGATGACTTTCTACTTTCCCAAACCACGACAAGGAGCATTCGAAATAATCAAGCCCAATCTGAATGATTTACATTCGGATTCACAGGGACGGTATATTCCTTGACACGGTTTATTTGGAATAGCATCTTTGAGCATGCTCTCTCTTGATGTAAATGTACAGTAACGTCGTCATTGTTTGGGTGCCTGAAAATGGCAGCTTCCAACCACGGTTGGTCTGCGATAGGACTTGTAAACTACTTCTAACGTGTTTTTAATGATGCTTTTTTTTTTTTAACAACATAAAAGTTTAGAAAAGCAATTGCAACGACTACACTAAATCGATGACTGACTTCCGTCTTCAAAAGTCATGATCTCCAAGTGTTCTAATTAAATGTAGTTCACAATTAGTAACATTTTGTCAGACAATGTGCGGGAGAAATAGCAACGCTCCACCCCTTCTTTTTGTGTGTGGGGGCGGGGTCGTATTTGTTAAAAGTGTCAGTCGGACCTGACATGAGTAAATTAGTCTCGTCTCGTGCACTTTCATGATCGTGGCATGCAAAGTTTCAGATCAGAGACTCAAGGAATTTTATAAACTGCAAACGGCCATTTGAAGTTATAGTCTGAAAAAAGTGAGCTAGACCGAGCGACTTGGTTTTCATTGGACAATCCAATCGCACTTCACGCTAAGATAAACACCCTGATTTTACTTTTACAAGCATCCCAAAATAGGTCATGTTCCTTCACTAAAGTATGTGATGAATCATTCAAAAAACATTTTTTTTCTTGAGAATCCCCGTTCACTTAATCAACTGCAATTTAGCAGCGAGACACTAGATAGAGAACCTCTCCTGAAAGCACGTTTTCCTTGCATGTGTATTTGAAGAAAAGCACAAGGACATCCTCAAAATGTCTTGTGCGGTTATTTCCAATCACTTGTATTTCACGCCATGAATTTTTGGCTCTGAATACCCTTGAAAGAATACATTTCCCTTCCCAATTAGGGACAGGAAGATGCCCACACACCAATAACGTGAATAATCCGCAAGAGTGGGTAAAAAAATGACTTCCAACGGCGGAGGTAATGAATTTTTGCCAAACCTACCTGAGAGCACATCTAGGTGACCTCTCACGGCACATTAGTCAAAGTGACTCACAGCAAATCCCAGCAGTGTTGGGCGGAAAACAGTCACAAATGTCGATAGACGTAAAAGAAAATCTAGAAAACACTTGCAGCCATGTTTGGAATGCAAAGTGGCACAGCCAAGAAGGCCAACAACCAGGGGCGATGTTTGTATAAACACAATATGTATGGAAAAGCTGAAGCGCAATGCTTGATAGTCGGAGAGTCGGGTCCCCTGCAGCAAAGGCACTCATGTTCGCTCACCTGCAGCCAACAAAGAAGAATCCTCCATGGACGACAAAACTTTTACTGGGGTAACTTCATCAACGTCTTCAGGTAATTACACGACTGCCTCCCTTCATTAATGGCCCGAGGCTTTATTTGTTTTTACTTCACAGGGTAACAGTTTAAGTTATGTGTGCTTTTGGTCATCTTTTAGAACAAAGCCTCTTTGTTTTCCAAAAGTGAAGGTGCTGCATTCATTTTAAAAATAAATTCCAAACACAGAACACTGAAGAAAAATACCATTTTGGGGAAAGGTAGAACACGCCTGTATTGGGATTCTGGGTCCTCAGCCAATTTGTTAGAATTTGGAATCATTTTACAAATGCAAATTGTACAAATCTCAAATAATCTGTGACAGGTTCATACTGTTTCAATCATAAAATCATTGATTTATATCCAGGCAATCGTGAAGCAACATTTCAACATGAATGAACCTGTAGCGTCAATTTCCTAGAAGCGTTTTAGCTCGCGAGCTAGCTGCTGGCTAGCGCTGCTTGTCATAACTTAGACAGCCCGGCAACAATCCGGAATCTTTAGTCCAGGCTCGAGAGGCCTTAAGTGGATATATAGTATGTCCTGGCATACACGCAGTTATGCACCCACAAAGTTGCATGTTCACAGATATTTTTTCAAAATATTTTTCAATATATATATATATATATATATATATATATATATATATATATATATATATATATATATATATATATATATATATATATATATTTTGTATTTTTAAAAATATTTGTGGGAGTTTTATTGAAGGGGTTCCTCCTTCTCCATCATTTATTTGGAAAAAGAATGTTCCTTCTACTGCATTTCACTGGG
>CAAKHF010012258.1:131760-144831 GCA_901007745.1 Hippocampus kuda
ATTTTTGAGTCACGGGCAGTAAAATTTATCATTTGATTATTTAATCGTTTTGTTGGATTTCAGAGAACTGGCTAACAATTGATCACGCACAGGGAGAACATGCAAACTCCACACAGGGAGGACGGAGCTGGAATCGAACCCGGTACCTCTGCACTGTGAAGTCGACGTGCTAACCACTGGACTACCGGGCCGCCCTTATATATATATATATATATATATATATATTTTTTGTATTTTTAAAAATATTTGTGGGAGTTTTATTGAAGGGGTTCCTCCTTCTCCATCATTTATTTGGAAAAAGAATGTTCCTTCTACTGCATTTCACTGGGGTTCAATTAAACACAGATTTTTTTGCTATGAGCGAGCAAGCCCGGTCCCTACCAGCTGCAAATAATGGGGCTTCACTGTGGACTATTTTCATAACTCAAACATGTCGTGAATTGTAGGCTCGAGAAATATGCTCGACGAAGTCACATCCATTTTCCGACAGGGCGTCGTTTCACACATTTTGGTGGACACGCCATGAGTATTTGAGAGCAGAGACGAGGGCATGTTTTTTTTTTTCTATGCGATTTTGAAGCCTCATTCTATCTGCTGAGCAACTTTTTCCACTTTCAACTGCCCTTCTATCTGACATACAACTCCAAAAAGAAAGTTAACAAGTGTTAGCATCAAAACATACCAAAAAAGTCAGTTTAATGACAAATGTAGCAATGCACAAGTGGTTTGTATCATTGGTGCGCAAATTGAAGAAAATACAATAAAAAAGTTACATTAATTTGCCTTAAATATCCCATCATTTGCTTCACATCCCACTCCTATTTCAACTCCTAATTCAAGATCTGTGTTTGTTTTTCCCCTCTAAGAGTGTGGACACAAACACACATTCTTCTTTTAGATTGGACTACATTTATTAGTGTACGTCTTGGAGGTTTAATAAATGAGGTAGGGGCTAAATGGACACACAAGGGATTCACCATCCAGCTACTTGGAAGGTGTGCCCCTCTCTCATGGCACTTGACTGTTGCTTTAAGCTATACTTATTTTTCATCGGAATCTTTTTAATTAACCTCATTCCTTTAGCGTCCTTCAGAGGCCGTCCGTAATGGCTTTATTTCACGTCAAATCCCGCTACTGCTTTAGAAAAGAGCACTATATCATTAATGTGATGATATAAAGCACCTTTTAATGTGTATGTTAAGCATTCTAACATCATGATTGATTTTCATTTTTATTTTTTGAAACATTTATCAAGGGTATCCTATCTTTGTGGGCTGGTTGATGTTAAACAACATGCTGTTTTCTTGTAACATCGACATTTCCCTGGGGGAAATCATAGTTATTAATCAATACGATGTTCTGCCCAACACCAATAAGAGGGTACAAGATGGCCGTGCAGTTTAATCTTGATACATTTACTCTCTGACACACAAATGCACGCTCACTTACACACATGCAGCAGCTACAGTAGGAGGACAAATAGCAGCACAACATAATTTAGAGGACCACTGCAGCACATTAATCTCAACCAAGGTCTCGGATTACCCTGTCCTTTTACAGTCGAGGCTCGCTAATGTCTTTTTATTTGGAGGACTTGAAAAAGGCATAACCCCAGAAACTTGGATTTTTATTCAGTTATTTTTTTTTTAAGGGGCACCTATAGGGGTTGGCCAGTGCAATCGTCTGAATATATTGTGGATCATCCGCGGTCAAACAATCCGTGCAACCACACTTGGTGAAAATGGGAAATAATATTGAATTGCGGCTCTTGTTGTTTTAGATTCTTCTTTTCTTGTCATGTTCTTCACTTAAAAAAGACCGGTCATTCTTTTGAAGTATCA
This sequence comes from Hippocampus kuda, assembly GCA_901007745.1. Taxonomy (NCBI): domain Eukaryota; kingdom Metazoa; phylum Chordata; class Actinopteri; order Syngnathiformes; family Syngnathidae; genus Hippocampus; species Hippocampus kuda. Next base: position 133,602 of record CAAKHF010012258.1, read on the forward strand.
GTTGCAAACTAACAGAAGAAAACGAGTAACACCCGCAGAGATCGCCTTGACTTGTCTTGAATTGTAAAAATTTAGGGGCAGCCACCCTCAACATTGGCAATCAACAGCTTCACTGCATCAGGTTTAATGTACAGTGCTACTTCTTCTTATGTGTCTATGTGTGTGGATAGATAGAAATGTGTCTCTGCAGCTTCCTCATCAATCGCCCCTCGGTGTTCCGATAGTTTTACGTAAAGGTAAATCACCCGGAAAAAATGTTCCCCAGTTGGATGATCGCTCACTATGCTGATGTTTGTCTTGGACATTTTCGAAGGATTGTTAAAAGCCGACAAAAGCAAACGTCCTTAGATCAGTTCTTGACAAAACGCCAGGCAAAAACCACTTTTGAGAGAGAACACAACTAAAGAGGGCAAAAAAACCAAAAAAAAACGATGATTATGCGCAACTCCCATTTATCATGCAAAAATGTAATTGTAACATCTATTTGTTACATATTTTGATTTATTTTTATGCTTTATAAAACATTGATGGCTGAATTTTGGGGGGCTTGGAAAACGCTACTTACAAAATTTTCTACTTCAGAAATTTCTTCCAGAACCAATTAATTTCATAAGGAGAGGTACCACTGTACTTGATTAAAACAGAAAAACAGCCTACGCTGTGAGGGATTCTGTAAGAGAAACATTACATTCGTGTTTATTTTATCAATAAATTCAAACAGTTCCCATGTTGATGTTCTCCTCATTCCCATCCAGCATATTTCATTCAGAAATGTAATACGCTTGCATCCGATGTTTTGCCATGATAGACATTTCCAATTTGAGCCAGAAGTATTTTCTTTTGGGTGGCTCACAGATACTGCCATAGACCTCCAGTGTTTCTTGGATGTAAAATGGAATGTATCTTTTCCTCACACCTCTTTCTTGCTCATATCCCAAGGGAGTGATGCTCAGGATGAGAAGCTTGAACAGATAGTCTCACATATTTCCCCTCTGGGACATGCTCACATTTTTACGTCATTTACTCATTTTTACATCATGTCACAGGGGTGAAACAGCCTTTAAAGGATTGCACTGTCACAGTTGCAAAGGTTGCAATATATTACTAGGTCAGCTCGACACACTGGTATTTCTTAACTCAAAGGTCAGTCAATACTAAATAAATTTAAGCCTGTGTGGACTACAGTTCAGTCCGTGAAAATGTATATTACTAGTCTATTAAATTTTAAATTCACCTTTACGCTCGGTATCATCCCAAGTCGTAATGTATCTGAGCCTTTTTTTTTGTGAAACGATTTTGCTTATAAATGCTCTTAGGCATTGTGATCCAGTTAACACCAGGCGGCTCCAGAGAGCCTGCAGCCATTGTGCACCACCTCAAGGGCGAACATCACTTTTTTTTCATGAAAACAAATATTTCCCTTGCGATGCATGTTTAAATTAGTTCATGCATCACATTCTCCCAGCTGTTTGAGAAATAGATTGAATTTACTTATTCATACAATAAGGCACGTGGATTCCTTCGAAATTACTGCAAGAGTCTCTTTATTAATGTCATATAAAAAAATACTCTATGTATTATGCATATTTCTATCAACAGACATTGGAACACTGTTGCTGAAAACAGGATTTCAGATTCTCTCGGAAAATGTATTCGGATTCTGAAATATGCAACAACAACAACAACAAAAAAACAGTAGCACATTCTGGTTAAAAAAAAAAAAAAATCTGATCCAATAGCATCTGCTTAAGGCGTCAATAAGATGTCAGGCAAAGGTATTATTATTATTGTTATTATAGAACATTCGGCAAGCCCCCTCGCTGCCCATCGTTAAAACTCATCTTAAAGCTCATTTTAATTCTTTGGCTTTTGACTCGGCATGAGTCTTGATTTTTAGTTTGGCTGTTTATGTCCTTTCTACTGTCCTTGTTATTAATTCATTGTTTTATTGTTTGTTGTTGTATGAATTATTTTTTTCCGCGTGTACAGCACTTTGTATACAGCGGTAGCTGTGTGCTCTATTTAAAAAAAAAAAAAAGTACTCTATAAATACAATTGAGTTGAGTTGAATGTGCCACCACCAAATAACGGATGCATAAAAAGATGAAATGCCGGGTTGAGCGAATGGCATCTGAATGTATTGGGTCTGCAGAGATAGTGGGTTACTCCGATACGCTTTAAAGGTGAGAGCTTGAGATGAAGTGATGCGAATGCATAAGTGTCAAGAAGCAGCTAATGCATCAAGACACTTTACAAAGGAGAGATGGGGAAGCCAGAAAGAATGGAAAGATCAAGAATAGCTTTCAAAGGTTAAAAATGGAGTGAGAAAGGGTGTGTGCAACATGTGCACGCGTGTGTGTTTGCGCGAGAGCGGCGGCAATAATGCAATAGTGGGTGGGGACAATAATGCGAGGGCCGTGTATTGAGAAATGGCAAGAAAGTGAGGCAGGGTGAGGATGACATTGTTAACAGTGAAAAGGGTAAGAGGAAGTGGATCGAGGAAAAAGGAGGCAAAAGAAGAAAAGCTTGGGCAAGAGTGCTGCCATCCGTTCTTTCTCTTGGTTAACTGGGTCAGCATAAAATTAGGTGCGCACACATTGTAAATTTCCCCAGTGTGGGACAAATAAAGGATTATCTTATCTTATTTGATCTTTGAAATGTGTATAGCATACGTGGAAGCAATAGGGTGTATAAAAGCCACATTGTTTGAGTAAAGCCGCCAACAATAGAAATTTTCTGCATTCATTAAAGTCACGATTTTGAAGCCTCATTTTCTATACTTTTTTTTCCCATCCATCCATCCATCCATCCATCCATTTTCCAAAGCGCTTTATCCTCAAAACATTCGTGGGGGGTGCTGGAGCCCATCCCAGCTGGCTTTGGGCAGTAGGCGGGGACACCCTGAACCGCTTGCCAGCCAATCGCAGGGCACACAGAGACAAACAACCATCCGCGCTCACACTCACACCTAGGGACAATTTGGAGTGTTCAATCAGCCTGCCATGCATGTTTTTAGAATGTGGGAGGAAACCGGTGTACCCAGAGAAAACCCACGCAGGCCTGGGGAGAACATGCAAACTCCACACAGGGAGGCCGGAGCTGGAATAGAACCCGGTACCTCAGCATTGTGAGGACGACGCGCTAACCACTGGCCCACCGGACCACCCTATACTTTTTTTTTTTCATAATTCAAATTAGGCAAGTTTGCTCACAACACTTTTTCTGTGCTGTGTCAAATTCAAAAGACATTCATTTTCACTTGACACGGACTTTAAGCTGTTCATCTCAAAGACAAAACATCACTCAAACATCAATTCATGTTAAATCTGTTCAACAAAAATTAGACAGAGATCAAAGTGTACGTGTCCGAGTCGGTGTCTGTTCCGTTTACTGCTTCTTCTTTCATTCATTGGCGGATTCTGTTTATTTCGACTAGCATACCAAGGTTAGAAGGTGGACTCCGATTGGCAAGAGTCGCGCACATTTTCGCCACGTCTGATGAAGCAAATTTGCTCACAAAAAATGTGATGCAAATCTGACCATTGGCCTTTGGCCCCTCAAGCAGGATTATTCAGAGTATTATTTAGCAATTATATTATGATTGATAGGAATCTTATTGACATATCGCCAAAAAAGCTCATGTTTAGCTCAAGGCCAGAAAATCAAGAATGGATTCAAAGTAGTTTCAAAACACTTGTTAGAACTGATGGTAAATCAAGTAGTCGATTATAATCCTTATGTGGGATCATGACTATAAGCTCCTCCTTTTGCACAGCACACCATGAGATCCTTTGTCAACAGTCGTTATTGATTTCTTCAGCTTGCTAAAAGTCAAGCCTTTCTTTTTGGCAGTTGTTCATTTTGACATTTGTCTGGCCTCGTTGCAGGAGCAGTCATCGCGTTCCTATTTTCCTCAACAACCCGTTAAACTAACATTTTGACAAACAAAGCAAAATCGTAATGGATCTTAATTGCAAACTTAAAAATCTTAATTGCAAACTGCAGGTGACTGCAGGACACTGTTTACCTCAGACGAGTGCACACGCTCCGTCGGTTAAAGTTGACCTACTTTATTCTTCTTTTAAAAAAAAAACATAAAAAATACATCATAAATACTTTTTCTCTATGTGAGACTGATCAGATTTGCAAAATATGCAATAATAATAATAATAATAGTATTATTATTATTAATAATATTTTTATATGACAAATAACACATACAAAAACACATTATTTTTCTCATTTCCGTCCTGCACACCTCACGGTTGACTTGGGATCAGTCTGTGGTCGACCACTCATCCGCAATCGACTGTTTAAACAAACCAAACATACACAAACAGAGTACAACAGAGTTTTTTGTTTTTGTTTTTTCTCCAGGACTCACATTTACTACATATGTCATGCATCATTGCAAATGACCCATTCTGGTCGCTGAGGTTTTGTTACATGTTTAGTCTTCATGTCCTTCTGCCTTGTGTGTGAAATTTGCTTTTTGGAGGGGGATTTGGACTGCTGCAACCTGGTGATGAAATGAATTAGTTCCATTCCCTTGACAGAATTAAGACTTATTTCAGTCACTGTGTAAAGGTCTCTGGTCAGTGGTGACATGAGCAGCTGACACAGAGCGAGGAAGTTTAATTAAGGAAATATGAAAATGAATTTGAGCATGATAGCGTATGTCCACTCTGTTCGGTGGCAGTGCCGCAGGGCATGTCTAATACTGATTAGCACTTGGAAATATTCTAACCGGAAGTCAAAATTGCTGAATCAAAATACCAGAGACACAATTCATCATTCTGAATTTTCATATAAGAGTGAAAAGTTCAACAAATGAAATGAAAGGATATGATCCATGATCGGAGCAAGTATACCTCTGTTCGAGATGATTAATATCCTCCTGACTACCAGTAGTTCAAATTTGTCCTCTGTAGAGGACATTTGTGAACCTAAATATCTCCCACCCAGTGCATCCAATCGCATTAACTCCTTTTGTTACTCTAAAGAGGACATTCAGTGCTATCCAATGATGCCAAATTTGTAGGGGTTAGAAAAAGTAAGAAAATGGCTTCCCTCAGTGCAAGCACTTTTTATGGGAAGAGGAAAAGTAATACGTTTTATCAAACACATTTTGTCTTGAAATGCTGTTGGCATTTTAATTATAAGACTCTTATGAACACGTTAAAGTGTTGTTTGAGTTGTTTTATGTGTATTTGAGCCTGTTTAAAAAATGTAGTGGGATTTCAAAAATTTCTTTTGGAGTAGTCCAATTACTTCACATAGATTGGGGAATTTCAAAATAAATGTGATTGGACAACATTTTGTTCCTGGTAGTCAGGAGGCTATGGCCACCGGTGTTGGGGGTGATGTCACATATGACAAAAGTCATATGTGACTGCAATATATTACATTTCTGCCTACATGTAGTAGTAATGTAATAAATAAATAATGTAATTGATATAATTTAACAAGTTACATTATATTTTGTGTAATATTATTACAGTTACGGAGTCCCATTAACATATTACAATTTTGGGACCGCAAGACAAAATTAATCGACATTACATGATATACAATATAAGTTGTGAACTGAATCACAGTAAACGATGTCAGCCGTCTGTGAGAATTGATCACTCTGATTGGCTATTTAGCTAGCGAATCAGTGCACAAGATCGAGTAAGACGATTAGAGTGTACAAAAGAAAAACAACAGCAAGTAAAATGGCATCAGGCAATAAATCAAGATCAAGAAAATGTTGCTTTCTGTTTCGACTTGTTCCTGCTCGTAATATGAGTGTGTGTTGGGCAAGGTTCTTACTTGTGTGCAATTTATTTTGGGAAACCCTGAGTGCGGATGGTTTATAAATAATGATTATTTCTCGGTGGCAGAGAGGATTACATTAATGCGAAAGACATGCGCATACGGCTCCCCCTCAGTGAAGTGTGGTCATCCTGACCACCCCATAGAAAAATGTTTCTGGCAACGCCCCTGATGTTTGATGTGTCGTTTAAAAATCTCAATTTTGAATAACAAGCAGAGTTGTTTTGTGATAGAGTGACAACAAATCTGAGGTATAAAAGGTAAAGGAACTTTATTTGTCATATGTACTCCACAGGAACATTTATTATCTGTATGTACAATCTAAGTATTCCCAAAGGAGCAGTGGGCAGCAGTCATTTAACGCCCAGGGATTAATTTCAGATCTTGCATCGGCGCCATCGTCCTGAGAACTCATCACAAATTAAATATAGGATTCTGTCAGGAGAGAACATGTAAACTCCGTGCCCAAAGGCCCCAAAGTCAGGTTTTAATAACAGTCTGTGCAGTAAACAAACCAGGGTCCCTGTTGATGTGAGGCAGTTATCTGGTAATGGAGACCTTTGTGGTGACCTACAACAAGAGAAGCCAAACGGAAAATGGACAGATGGACATGACAGTTGTCAGTTTGTTGTCGTGTTCACTGCAGTATACTGATGACGCTGCTCTCTTTTACAAAGAAGAGACCATAATTTGGATAATTAAGATGAATTATGATGACATTTGGACCATTCCCTGTTGAAGCCATAAATATGATGGCATCATATTGACAGGTTTATGAGGCCCGATGTAATTTATTTTCCGGGGCTCGAAACTCTCATCAGTATTTGGATAATTATTAACGTTTATATGATGAGCACTCCTCCTATTCACATGTGTTTGTTTGTCTTCTGCCTTGTGTATCATTAAACTTGTTGTCAGTTATGTCATCTGCAGAAGTGGATAAGAGGCGCTTCCGGTTTGTGTGGGGAATGTTGAGTGGACTGTGTCCACTTTGCTCATTTTCAATCACAGTGCCTACGTGTGAATTGTCTCGACGAGCCTGTTGGCTTATTGAGTAACATTGATCATTCCCACCACCAACAACCCGCCAGTGGGACTATCTGCAAGGTCCCATCAATATGTCCGATAGGACCTCCTGCTCCGGTATTTTCTACTTGGCATCCCAACTCTTCTCACTCAGATTTACTAAAGCTTTTCGAAAACATGAATGCTCATGGGAGTTTACACATCAATAAAATCCACAAATGTTGTAGTGATCGCTTTCATATTTTCACAGGTTGAAGTGGACACGGGTAAACGTGAACATGTGACAATTAGTCAGCGCTTTGAGACACTTGGTGACACAGAATGTTACAAAGCAAGCCATGAAACGAGATTACAATCCTCGCCTATTTCTTTCAATGACGTACTCAGGCTGAGATGGGAAAAAAAAATAAAGCACCCCCTGTGCGGAAATAATCGTCATTACAACTTTGCACACCCCCCCCCAAAAAAAAACAAACAAACAAACAAACAAACGTAATTTACTGCAGAGATTTTGACAGGGGTGCTGACATTTTGACATTCAGGCTTATTATACAAGTTCAGCCCAATCAAGTGTCCGTTTTAACTGAGTAACAAAGCAGCCAATCGACAAAAACAAAACAAGCAATCTCACTTAACATATTTTTTTAAAGCATTGGCATAGTAAATACAATATTTTTGCTTTTGGTTTGATCAAATAGCACCTCTCCCTCAGTGTAATGAAGGCTTTGTGTTCATTCTCCTTCTTGTTTTCGCCAGCCGTCCTCGGAGTGACGGATGAATGAAACAAAGAGGTTAATCACACAATGAGTGATTTTTGATGCGCGGCTGTGTGTGTGTGTGTGTGTGTGTGTGTGTATGAGAGAAGAAGGTGGATCAAGGAGAGACAGCGTATGTGTGCATCACGCCGCAACCTGTGTGTTTCTGCGTGTGTTCCAAATGCATTTGTGAAGAAGTGCATGGAGTGATGAAGGCTGCCATGCATCCCAGTATGCCTTGTCTCACTGTGAGACTTACATCATTAATAAGCACGTGCGGGGTCATTGCACCTGTGTGTATGCAGAGTCACAAAGAGGCATGCATTTCTCCAAGCACATTTGGGTTCCTTGAAATCTCAAATAGTCTGACAAGCACTCTAAAACCAGATCGTGTTCACAATATCAATCTTTTGAGATTTGATGTTTTCACTTCTCCATGCACAAACGCACACACACACACACACACACACACACACACACACACACACACACACACACACACACACACACACACACAGCATGGATTGAACGAGTAAAGAATATTTACAGTTGACTATAAGGTGATGAAAGTCAAATCGAAGACGAGCAGCTATCGGAAGAGCCGAAGCTAGCCATGCTAACCGTTGTTAAACTATCCAGATGAATGAACGCAATTCAAAATTCATTTTCCTTCATTCCGGGGCGGCCCGGTAGTCCAGTGGTTAGCACGTCGACTTCACAGTGCAGAGGTACCGGGTTCGATTCCAGCTCCGGCCTCCCTGTGTGGAGTTTGCATGTTCTCCCCGGGCCTGCGTGGGTTTTCTCCGGGTGCTCCGGTTTCCTCCCACATTCCAAAAACATGCATGGCAGGCGGATTGAACACTCTAAATTGTCCCTAGGTGTGAGTGCGGGCGTGCATGGTTGTTCGTCTCTGTGTGCCTTGCGATTGGCTGGCAACCGGTTCAGGGTGTCCCCTGCCTACTGCCCGAAGACGGCTGGGATAGGCTCCAGCACCCCCCGCGACCCTAATGAGGATGAAGCGGTTCGGAAGATGAATGAATGAATTTTCCTTCATTCCTTCATTAGGCATTGTGTATGAACATTAAAAATGTCTCTGAAGTCATTTTCATTCTTTGACTTTTGAATCAGCGTGAGACTTGATTTTGTTGAGTTGAGTTTAGACGGTTTCAACAATGAGTTTTCAAATGAGAAAACGATATTTGGCTTGTGAAAGATATGAGCTGACCTGTAAAAGCAGCAACCAGGCGCTAGCTGCACGTTTAACACATTGACAAAAAAAAGTTGATTTCAAAACTTGATGATTCCCACTCTTGCCTCACCATATTATGCTGCGGTCACGGCCATATTGAAATTTGATCCCCTTTTAAAAGAGGCTCGACTCTGATCTGTGGATATCCGATTACAAGCGTGAATTGAGGCACTCAGGTGAAAAAAATAAATAAATCTGAGTTTTGTCTCAACACCACTCATCCTGAACAGGGTCGTGGGGGTGCTGGAGCCTCTCCCAGCTGACTTTCGGCAGACTATACACTGAACTGGTCACCAGTCAGTCACAGGGCACAGGTAGAGACAAACGACCATTCACACCCATATGCACACCGTCACCGAGCTGGAACTAATCCCACACTGCCCGCTTACAAGTCAGGCGAGTGTACCACGACACCATCAGCGACATGTCACTTGAAGCAATCCTGCCTTTATGTCTTAATAAAATGACACAGGTACCATATAAGTGTCTCTTATCACAAAGCGGCCATGAGAAACACCACATGATGTGTCAGAACCGGCAAGAGGTTCTCGCGTTAACTCAGACTGTGGACTGGGAATGACAAGGGTGGCATGAGGTGGTGGTGAGTAACTGAAAAAGCTAGTAGCAGTAATGTTTGGGTCCCTTTGTGGTCAAGTGGTGACAATACCTGTTTTTTTATCCATCTATTCACCTGTTCATCCTTTACAATTGGTTATACGGCTTCCTTATACCCACGGGAAAAAAAACAATGCAACTTTTGTAAGTGCGTGCATGTCCGTGTGTGTGATTTATTTGTGTGGGTGCATCTTTGTGTCAGCTTCATGATGATATATGAGAATACTTGTGACATTGTGTTTACCCACTATTTTCTGCTGCCCAAGGGACCATGAACTGTCACCTACCACGGAAATTGACTGTTTTGCACACATGCACGCTCCGATGCGCAAACGCATCGCCACAAACCCACGCACACACACAAACACTAGTTTTTGAGTTTGAAGACCGAGAGCAAGTATCATGTAGGTCTACAAAGAGAATGAGATCCAACCATCCTTTAAACACATTAAAAAATAAACAAAAAAACATAAACAAACAGGACAAGAAATGGATTCACACATGCGTGTAGAATGAAGACAGACACACACACACACACACACACAAGCCTATCCATCCATTCGGCAAAGTGAGTTGACAGATGTAAATGTGCCCACAGGACAGCGAGACTAAATGAAGATGCATTAGACCTTGTTTTGCGTATGCGTGTTTGTGCGCATTTAGGAAGAGCGAGCGTTGCCTCAAGCAGCAGAGGCGGCGATGATGAATGTCTATTTAAACATTGGAGCCATGCACACCCGTGTTCCTATTGTATTGATCTGCTCTACTTTGTTCACTTCCAAGCACGTGTCATTAGCGTTGTAAATCTCGCTCGGTTCTGCATGAATCTGTCACGCTAATAAATGTATTGCTCATGTTTGAGCCTAATAATCTGTTTTCCCACAGAGCTTGAAATATACACGATTAGCCTCATGACACTCAGTGGCCACGTCGTTAGAAACACCTGCGCATTCGTACAACAGCTGTTTCAAAAATTTGGCCGGAATGATGCAACGTTTGAAGTATTCATTTGACAAATGTTTCTTCTTGTTGGGGTAATGTAGAACTGCTCTGAATTTGGCAAAGGTAACCGACGGAGCAACATAACAATAACCAACAGAGCAACATAACAATAATCGCAAAAAATAACACGTTTAATGTTCTAGTAAAAGAATACTGTAGCAGGTCATCGCAAGGTCACCGGAATATACCTGTGAGTAAAAGGACAAATGATTGACACACAAATATAATAATAATAAGATATCCTTTATTTGTCCCGCACTAGGGAAATTTACAAATCACATCTGCCTTGATTTCTTGTCTATCAAATTAGACCAATGCTTCACTCTTACTTTTTGTTATGCCCCCTTTGTTATGCTCCCACACCGCCAACAATAAGAAAATATTTCACCCCCGCCCCACCCACCACCCCCAACTTAAAATAGTATAATTTGTCAATAAAATTGTTAAAAGTACAGCTCGTCCTCACCTACTCTAGTGGATGTGCAATTAAACTTTATTCTAATATGGCAAAAAAAAAAAAAAATCCCTGAGGTCACACATACACCCCCGAGGATTGCACTTTGCCCCCCCTTTTGGCTGGCAACCTGTTCAGGGTGTCCCCGCCTACTGGCCGAAGACGGCTGGGATAGGCTCCAGATCCCCTTGTGACCCTAGTGAGGATAAAGAGGTTCGGAAAATGAATGAATGAATGAATGTACTGTAAAGTCTGTTTTTTTGTAGGTTTTTTGAAAACTACACCCCCCCCCCCCCCCCCCCCCCTCCATGT